>OY728167.1:208874010-209135711 GCA_963277665.1 Viscum album | reverse complement strand
ACACATGCATTCTGAATGTCCAATTTTTTTTTCCTGCTCGTTGGTTATTGGTTTTAATCTAGCTTCTTTCATTTGGTTGGCATTTCCGATCACTTTTGTGCTGAATATGTTTTCCATCTGTTGCTGGCAGGGGGACAAGCAGGACGACACCTTGCGGCGGTTACTCCTCCTTAGGGAAACATTGAATGGTTAGCTCTATAATTTTTCGTATTTCCTCATTCCTAAACTATATCTCCTCTCAGCGCTGCCTCTCATCTATCTTTCCACAAAACGTGCATAGCAGGTGGTACAAAAGCTCAATTCAACTGAAAACATTGGTTTGGAATTGTCTGGCATATTTTATTCCTCTAGGTATTCCTACACATTTCTAGATCTCCAAACCTCACCGAATTAGGTATATCAGGGGTCATCCAATCCTCTATTCATCACAAATTAGCATTCATTTCTTTAAATCTTCTGAGAAAACATCCTCTCATGCCATCCATATCATCCTATTTGAAACTAAGTGGAAGATGTTGCCCCGCGGATGTCGCTGGACCCGGGCCAACACGCTGCGGTCACGCCGCGGTCACGCCGCGGTCACGCCGCGGTCACGCCGCGGTCACGCCGTGATTTGGCCCTGCTCCAGGACGACACCCTGCGGCGGTTACTCCTCCTTAGAGAAACATTGAATGGTTAGCTCTATAATTTTTTGTATTTCCTCATTCCTAAACTATATCTCCTCTCACCGCTGCCTCTCATCCATCTTTCCACAAAACGTGCATAGCAGGTGGTACAAAAGCTCAATTCAACTGAAAACATTGGTTTGGAATTGTCTGGCATATTTTATTCCTCTATGTATTCCTACACATTTCTAGATCTCCAAACCTCACCGAATTAGGTATATCAGGGGTCATCCAATCCTCTATTCATCACAGATTAGCATTCATTTCTTTAAATCTTCTGAGAAAACATCCTCTCATGCCATCCATATCATCCTATTTGAAACTAACTGGAAGATGTTGCCCCGCGGATGTCGCTGGACCGGGTCAACACGCTGCGGTCACGCCGCGGTCACGCCGCGGTCACGCCGCGGTCACGCCGCGGTCGCGCCGCGGTCGCGCCGCGGTCCCGCCGCGGTCACGCCGCGGTCACGCCGCGATTTGGCCCTGCTCCAGGACGACACCCTGCGGCGGTTACTCCTCCTTAGAAAAAACATTGAATGGTTAGCTCTATAATTTTTCGTATTTCCTCATTCCTAAACTATATCTCCTCTCAGCGCTGCCTCTCATCCATCTTTCCACAAAACGTGCATAGCAGGTGGTACAAAAGCTCAATTCAACTGAAAACATTGGTTTGGAATTGTCTGGCATATTTTATTTCTCTAGGTATTCCTACACATTTCTAGATCTCCAAACCTCACCGAATTAGGTATATCAGGGGTCATCCAATCCTCTATTCATCACAGATTACCATTCATTTCTTTAAATCTTCTGAGAAAACATCCTTTCATGTTGTCCGAACCAGATCATCCTCATCCTCTGCACATGTCGTCTGAACCGGATCAGCCTGTTGTGATAGAAATTCAATGTCTGCTTTTGACTGAATTTCACACCAAACCAAGAGATAATAAATGATTCAAACAATCAGACAAATGGTTTAGGTTCTTTTTCCTCTGCACACTACACCTATGACTCTAAAACTCTGGATGCCACTGGCACTGCTATAAAAACCAGAAAACTCTCCACTAATCTAAACGTCATTCATACCACTGGTTGTCCTATAAAAAATAGGAATCCTCATATTAGTCTAAAGTCTCTTTAGGCTAAGGCACAATCAAAACACACTAACATTGATAAACAAGGTACCTTGACACTGGAACCTATAAAACATACAAAAGGAAGCAGGGGGAAGGGGGGGGCTGGCAGGGGCAGGGGCAGGGGGGGGCTGGTAGGGGGCTGGCAGGGGGACAAGCAGGGGGAAGGGGGGGGGGGGGGCTGGTAGGGGGACAAGCAGGGGGAAGGGGGGGGGGGGGCTGGCAGGGGGACAAGCAGGGGGGAGTGGGGGGGGGGGGGGCTGGCATGGGGACAAGCAGGGGGGAGGGGGGGGCTGGCAGGGGGAAGGGGGGGGCTGGGCAGTGGGGGGGGGGGCAGTGGGGAGGGGGGGGTGCTGGGGAGGGGGGGGGGGTGCTGGGCAGTGGGGAGGGGTGCTGGGCAGTGGGGAGGGGGGGTGCTGGCAGGGGGACAAGCAGGACGACACCTTGCGGCGGTCACGCCGCGGTCACGCCGCGGTCACGCCGCGGTCACGCCGCGGTCACGCCGCGGTCACGCCGCGGTCACGCCGCGGTCACGCCGCGGTCACGCTGCGGTCACGCCGCGGTCACGCCACGGTCACGCCGCGGGCACGCCGCGATTTGGCCCTGCTCCAGGACAACACCCTGCGGCGGTTACTCCTCCTTAGAGAAACATTGAATGGTTAGCTCTATAATTTTTCGTATTTCCTCATTCCTAAACTATATCTCCTCTCAGCGCGGCCTCTCATCCATCTTTCCACAAAACGTGCATAGCAGGTGGTACAAAAGCTCAATTCAACTGAAAACATTGGTTTGGAATTGTCTGGCATATTTTATTCCTCTAGGTATTCCTACACATTTCTAGATCTCCAAACCTCACCGAATTAGGTATATCAGGGGTCATCCAATCCTCTATTCATCACAAATTACCATTCATTTCTTTAAATCTTCTGAGAAAACATCCTTTCATGTTGTCCGAACTAGATCATCCTCATCCTCTGCACATGTCGTCTGAACCGGATCAGCCTGTTGTGATAGAAATTCAATGTCTGCTTTTGACTGAATTTCACACCAAACCAAGATATAATAAATGAGTCAAACAATCAGACAAATGGTTTAGGTTCTTTTTCCTCTGCTCACTACACCTATGACTCTAAAACTCTGGATGCCACTGGCACTGCTATAAAAACCAGAAAACTCTCCACTAATCTAAACGTCATTCATACCACTGGTTGTCATATAAAAAATAGGAATCCTCATATTAGTCTAAAGTCTCTTTAGGCTAAGGCACAAACAAAACACACTAACATTGATAAACAAGGTACCTTGACACTGGAACCTATAAAACATACAAAAGGAAGCAGGGGGAAGGGGGGGGGGCTGGCAGGGGCAGGGGCAGGGGGGGGGGGGCTGGTAGGGGGCTGGCAGGGGGACAAGCAGGGGGAAGGGGGGGGGGATGGAAGGGGCAGGGGGGGGGGCTGGTAGGGGGACAAGCAGGGGGAAGGGGGGGGGGGCTGGCAGGGGGACAAGTAGGGGGGAGTGGGGGGGCTGGCAGGGGGACAAGCAGGGGGGAGGGGGGGCTGGCAGGGGGAAGGGGGGGGGGCTGGGCAGTGGGGAGGGGGGGGGGGCTGGGCAGTGGGGAGGGGGGTGCTGGGGAGGGGGGGGGTGTGCTGGGCAGTGGGGAGGGGTGCTGGGCAGTGGGGAGGGGGGGGGGGGTGCTGGCAGGGGGACAAGCAGGACGACACCTTGCGGCGGTCACGCCGCGGTCACGCCGCGGTCACGCCGCGGTCACGCCGCGGTCACGCCGCGGTCACGCCGCGGTCACGCCGCGGGCACGCCGCGGTCACGCCGCGATTTGGCCCTGCTCCAGGACGACACCCTGCGGCGGTTACTCCTCCTTAGAGAAACATTGAATGGTTAGCTCTATAATTTTTCGTATTTCCTCATTCCTAAACTATATCTCCTCTCAGCGCTGCCTCTCATCCATCTTTCCACAAAACGTGCATAGCAGGTGGTACAAAAGCTCAATTCAACTGAAAACATTGGTTTGGAATTGTCTGGCATATTTTATTCCTCTAGGTATTCCTACACATTTCTAGATCTCCAAACCTCACCGAATTAGGTATATCAGGGGTCATCCAATCCTCTATTCATCACAGATTACCATTCATTTCTTTAAATCATCTGAGAAAACATCCTTTCATGTTGTCCGAACCAGATCATCCTCATCCTCTGCACATGTCGTCTGAACCAGATCAGCCTGTTGTGATAGAAATTCAATGTCTGCTTTTGACTGAATTTCACACCAAACCAAGAGATAATAAATGAGTCAAACAATCAGACAAATGGTTTAGGTTCTTTTTCCTCTGCTCACTACACCTATGACTCTAAAACTCTGGATGCCACTGGCACTGCTATAAAAACCAGAAAACTCTCCACTAATCTAAACGTCATTCATACCACTGGTTGTCCTATAAAAAATAGGAATCCTCATATTAGTCTAAAGTCTCTTTAGGCTAAGGCACAAACAAAACACACTAACATTGATAAACAAGGTACCTTGACACTGGAACCTATAAAACATACAAAAGGAAGCAGGGGGAAGGGGGGGGGCTGGCAGGGGCAGGGGCAGGGGGGGGGGGGGCTGGTAGGGGGCTGGCAGGGGGACAAGCAGGGGGAAGGGGGGGGGGGGGCTGGCAGGGGGACAAGCAGGGGGAAGGGGGGGGGGGCTGGTAGGGGCAGGGGGGGCTGGTAGGGGGATAAGCAGGGGGAAGGGGGGGCTGGCAGGGGGACAAGCAGGGGGGAGTGGGGGGGCTGGCAGGGGGACAAGCAGGGGGGAGGGGGGGCTGGCAGGGGGAAGGGGGGGGGGGGGGCTGGCAGGGGGGCAGGGGGGGCTGGCAGGGGGGGAGGGGGGGCTGGCAGGGGGAAGGGGGGGGGGGGCTGGGCAGTGGGGAGGGGGGGGGGGGGGGGGGGCTGGGCAGTGGGGAGGGGGGGTGCTGGGGAGGGGGGGGTGCTGGGCAGTGGGGAGGGGTGCTGGGCAGTGGGGAGGGGGGGGTGCTGGCAGGGGGACAAGAAGGACGACACCTTGCGGCGGTCACGCCGCGGTCACGCCGCGGTCACGCCGCGGTCACGCCGCGGTCACGCCGCGGTCACGCCGCGGTCACGCCGCGGTCACGCCGCGGTCACGCCGCGATTTGGCCCTGCTCCAGGACGACACCCTGCGGCGGTTACTCCTCCTTAGAGAAACATTGAATGGTTAGCTCTATAATTTTTCGTATTTCCTCATTCCTAAAATATATCTCCTCTCAGCGCTGCCTCTCATCCATCTTTCCACAAAACGTGCATAGCAGGTGGTACAAAAGCTCAATTCAACTGAAAACATTGGTTTGGAATTGTCTGGCATATTTTATTCCTCTAGGTATTCCTACACATTTCTAGATCTCCAAACCTCACCGAATTAGGTATATCAGGGGTCATCCAATCCTCTATTCATCACAGATTAACATTCATTTCTTTAAATCTTCTGAGAAAACATCCTTTCATGTTGTCCGAACCAGATCATCCTCATCCTCTGCACATGTCGTCTGAACCGGATCAGCCTGTTGTGATAGAAATTCAATGTCTGCTTTTGACTGAATTTCACACCAAACCAAGATATAATAAATGAGTCAAACAATCAGACAAATGGTTTAGGTTCTTTTTCCTATGCTCACTACACCTATGACTCTAAAACTCTGGATGCCACTGTCACTGCTATAAAAACCAGAAAACTCTCCACTAATCTAAACGTCATTCATACCACTGGTTGTCCTATAAAAAATAGGAATCCTCATATTAGTCTAAAGTCTCTTTAGGCTAAGGCACAAACAAAACACACTAACATTGATAAACAAGGTACCTTGACACTGGAACCTATAAAACATACAAAAGGAAGCAGGGGGAAGGGGGGGGGGGGGCTGGCAGGGGCGGGGGGGGGGGGGGCTGGTAGGGGGCTGGCAGGGGGACAAGCAGGGGGAAGGGGGGGGGGGGGGGTGGCAGGGGCAGGGGGGGCTGGTAGGGGGACAAGCAGGGGGAAGGGGGGGGGGGGGCTGGCAGGGGGACAAGCAGGGGGAAGGGGGGGGGGGCTGGTAGGGGGACAAGCAGGGGGAAGGGGGGGGGGCTGGCAGGGGGACAAGCAGGGGGGAGTGGGGGGGCTGGCAGGGGGACAAGCAGGGGGGAGGGGGGGCTGGCAGGGGGAAGGGGGGGGGGGCTGGCAGGGGGGCAGGGGGGCTGGCAGGGGCAGGGGGGGCTGGCAGGGGCAGGGGGACAAGCAGGGGGGGGCTGGCAGGGGGACAAGCGGGGGGGGGGGGCTGGCAGGGGGAAGGGGGGGGGGCTGGCAGGGGGGGCTGGCAGGGGCAGGGGGGGCTGGCAGGGGCAGGGGGACAAGCAGGGGGGGCTGGCAGGGGGACAAGCGGGGGGGGGGGGGGGCTGGCAGGGGGACAATCAAGGGGCAGGGGGGGATGGCAGGGGGACAAGCAGGTGGCATGGGGGGGGGGGCTGGCAGGGGGACAAGCAGGGGGGGCTGGCAGGGGGGGCTGGCACAAATTTTTGCTAGATGTTTTTATTTCCATGGCTTTTATTGATGTTTTAATGCATTTTAATTTATGTTGTGCAGCTTGCAAGTTTCTTTTATTATTAAATTCCTGTCTCCAAATCACTATTCTTGTTGAACATCTTTAATGCAATATCCATTATTCCCATTGTGCTGGTAGTATCTGTATTGCTTCATTTTTTCCCTGCGGTTTCAAGCTATAGCCATGTAATGTTTTCAATGCCTATAATTAGACTTATTTTTAACTTGCACATTGTTCCATGTAGGATGATCAGAAATTTGTTAAGCGGAAAACAGAAGTTGGCGGAAATATTCTGGCGCTGGAAACATATATACCCATGGTTCAAGTGAACCGTGGGTATATTCTGGAGCAGCAAAAAACTGTACCCACGGTTATAGAACCGTGGGAATACATATATACCCACGGTTCAAGTGAACCGTGGGTATATTCTGGAGGTGCAAAAAACTGTACCCACGGTTATAAAACCGTGGGTATACATATATACCGGAGCTGCAAAAAAACTATACCCACGGTTATAAAACCGTGGGTATACATATATACCTACGGTTCAATGAACCGTGGGTAATATAAAAATTTCTGGGTCTATACCCATGGTTTTTTAAAAACCGTGGGTATAGGGCTATTGCGACGGCATTCCAGCCCGCGGTTGGCGAAACCGTGGGTATACCCTATACCCACGGTTTCAAGGGCTATACCCACGGTTTCAAACCGTGGGTATAGGTGCAATTTCCAGTAGTGTTCCACATTTAAACAAAGTGGTTACATAAAAGACAATATTCATTCTTCCCATCAACGGAAACCTATTTAAAATAAAACACGGATTCTTTCTTGACACATCCTTGACACTATCATCACATCATGTACTTTTCCCTTGACCTGTGAAAAACATTTCAAAAACTTGGGATGAGCATAAAAAGCTCAGTAAGGGTTATAAAAATATGGAAAGGAAACATGAGTTCATAAATACATAAGAATGAAATCATACTTTACCCATAAAACATAGGCATATCAAATCATGAATAAATCATAGAAAACATAAGACATAAAGGTAACTTGAGGCATTCATAACATTCTTACGTAGGGAGTAACCCTCTTGGTTACGTTTGGAATACCCATCACAGTATATTCCCTAAATCTCTTCGGAGAAACCTTAACGTTTCACTCCTTTGCGTTACCCAATGCATTGGAGAGCTATATCGGGCTCACCCGCCCTTAGTTTATCACGGAACCACCCGTTTTCATAACAATGCCCAAGAACCATAACATAAATGTGTCACATAAAACATGCATAAAGGAAACATAACATTTCCACATTTCAATCGCAATATAACATTTTAGTATATTGAAATAATGAATCCATTCAAAAAGAAACCATTTCCAAAACCATTTAAAACATTTAATAAATAGATTTTTGAATCAAAGTGTCCCATACCACCTTGAAGCTTAAAATTTTAAACCATTAATATCCATATAAATAAATCCTTAAAACCATTTTGAAAACATGGATATTAATAAGAACAAATAATTAAAACATTTAAAACGATATTTTGGTTAAAGGGGTTTTACCAAAATTAGAGACACTTGAATACAATAATTGAGGAATAACATTTAGTTAGAACTTTATAATATCATGAGAATAAATGGATTCATGATATAATACTCCAAAGGACAGTATATACACCATATAAGAGTGAATTGGTGCATAACAACAATGAACCCTCAATAGAAAAGTCAAATGTGATGAAATCCCTTATAAAGAAGGTATCCTTAAATTAAGGACAAATCAATCTCAGAAATATGTGTGAAAAATATAAATACACCCAATATAAGTGGATATTAAGTGTACAACAATAAAAGGTCATTCACACATATTCAATGGATGACATATTCAATGACTACATGTTGAACCCAAAGAAATCGAAATTGGGTTTAAAAGTTCCCTTGACAGCCTAACGGCATCACATCAAAATGAGTTGATGAGAGATAAAAAGAGTATCTCATCACTTGGAAATAAAATTTACATCAATAAGGATATATGAGAACATATCCCAACATAACAATATGTAAATTAAAAGACCAATCAAAAGAAGTCTTTTAAAAAAAGAGGAGGGTGAAAGGTTCCCTTACCGACTTGGGTATCTTTCAAAACATACACCCCCTGAAATAAGGACAATAGATCATTGATGTAAATACTCATAAACGAAATTATATTACACAAATAGTAGAATAATGGGAAGTACATACACCACTCAATGGAATTTGTGGCAAATGTAGCATAAATCTCACGGGAATAAAAGTGAGATGAAAAATCCCTTACGAAAACTCGGCAGCCTAACGGCGCCACATAAAACTTCCGAATATGGATTGATGAGATCAAATAGGGTATCTCATTACAATAAAATGTACAGAAAGAGGAATATAAAAGAACATCCCCCAACATTACAAATAGGAGCTTAAAAGAAGTGACATAAAGGAGAGTACGTAAAAAGAAAGAGAGAGGTTAGATCTCTTACGAAAGTTCGGCAGCCTAACGGCGCCACTCAAAACTTCCCAAAATGGATTGATGAGAGAGAATAGGGTCTCTCATCACATGAACATAAAATTTACAGTAAGTTTAATATAAAAGATCATCCCAATAACAAGAAAGATGAGCTTTAAAAGAAATGACATAAAAGTGTGTACTCAAAAAGAAAGAGAGGAGTAGGATCCCTTACCTCGGGTCCGACTTGACTCGATCGTTCTTTAATCTCCTGAATAATAAACTTGAGTTAATTTCTAATTCCTTAAGAACCTTTTTCAAGTTCATTATTACTTTTATACCACTTATTACCATGTCATAAACATTATGTAATCATTTAAGTTAATAATATTTGTTTTGCCGATATTTGGTTCTTAAGTCGAAAGTGGACTTCTTACAATTACATGTTGTTCGTGTGGCCAAATGTTTATTATATCCAGAATTTTATTCATTATGTAGATATCATATATGTCATATATATCCAGTACATGCATGCATTTATAACATTACATAATCATTTATAGGTAAGAAATGAAATGCACCGTTCATGGAGACGGTAAGCCGTACGTACGCATGAACGCTACTTTCATTTCTATTTCGTATTTTATAGAATGGAATAATAATGATATAAAGGTATATTATAATTCCAGTATAATATCATATATAATATCATATTTCCATCCTTTATACATCCCACATATGGTATTTAACGAATCAAATCACTTTGAGGGGGCGGTAGTCCGCACTTCCTTAAATGAAGATATCGCGTATACCCATAATGGAAGCCATAAAGGTAAGACAAAAATGAAAAATACAGAAGCATAAATAAAAAATAAACATATTATATATAATATATAAAAATAGTGACATCATAATGGCCACCTTTGAAGGTGTTAAATGAGTATTGAACAATCATCGTTTCGGGAGGCAGAATTTCACCATCCACGGAAACCGTATGTTCTTTAACCATTTGATGTAGTTGTGTGAGATTGTAGCTCGAATAAATCTTATAAAAACATCCTAGTATATTTAAGATACTGGTGTTGTTACAAAAGAAGTAAATAAAAAGAGTTTAGGGGGTTGGAGAAGCAAAATAAAACAAATGAACATGAGAGAGTGAATTACCTTTAAAAGTGTAACTCCTTTTGATTTGAGCCTAAAGGCTTCCTTTGAAAGGATTCTGAACAAAGGGAATCCTCTAGGATGAGGATAGGGATGTGGAGAGAGTAAATGGGCAGGGTTTGGCCGAGCCAAAGTCTTGAGTAGTGTGTTAAATGAGGTAGAGGTGGGGGCCTTTTATAAGAGGAGAGGAGGGGCACTTTTGGAAAGTAAAGAAATATTACTTTATTTGAAAATGTGTTTCGGTTTCAAAAGGTCCCACATTGATATAATTCGTGGATAAGGTGATAAGGCTTCGAAATCCACTCATACAATAAGTTTTGGACATGTTTAGTTCTTATATTTTACATTATCTTTCCATTTTATTTAAATCGTCAAATAATGATGTCATCGCTGCATCATTATTATGTCATAAATAATTTAATTTATTTAATGTCTAAAAATTATAAAAAAAATACTATGATGTAGGAAATCTTTTTATATTTCCAATGAATATTTATAATCAAAAATATGACTTGTATAAACCCACTTAAAAATTGTTTTAGTAAAACATATCATGTTTGTGTCAATTTTACTTTTACATTAAATAAAATGTTATTTATGTCATTTCCCAACCAAAGTGGATCCATGGGGTCCCCAAGTTGACCCATGGCTTGTCTTGGTCGGCCATGATACAACCAATAGGTGTAGGACAAGTGTCATGGTGTTTTCACATTCTTATAATATCATTTTTACCTTAAACTACACTAATTACCTCTAATCGCGATTAAAAACTTAATAAGTTACTATTCACCAAAGAATTATTTTAATCTCATTGAACCACATTTTACTTCTTAATGAAAACCATGTATGTCGGATTTTTGAAAATCAAAACACAATGATGGAAAAATTTCATTTAAACGGAAAATCAGTTTTTATAAGTACCACTTAGTGGTTTCACTATTCATCAAAAATTGAAGTTTTTTAGAAAAATCCCAAAAATTCACCCTAAGCTATATTTGATATTCTGAATTCAAAAATGAAGTCCGTTTTACAAAATTCAAAACATATAAGTCACATTAATTAATTTAATAATTAATTCCCGCTGTCATGACAAATAGCGTGTTTTATGAAACAATAAGTATCAAAAGATTGACACTAGTTTAAGTCTGATTTCAAAGTGAAATTGATTCCAACGACCACTATTAGATTTAATGGTAAAAATATTTTCTAATTTCACTTTAAAACCAATTCAAAATATAATCTAATCATATAAATAAATTAGATTAAAAAGCGGGTTTGAATTAAAATACAACATTTTACACTATTCATTAAAAAAAAGAACTTTATCGGAAAGATACCAAAAATTTACACAAAGTAAATTTTGATGTCCCGATTCTTAATAAGAGTTTTATTTGGTCCAAAAGAATGTTTAAGAGTGAACAAAACTATATTTAATGACGTTTCTCCATCAAAAGGTGATAAGTGAACCTTTAGTGAAAACTAGGGCATATACGCCTAAAATTGAATTCTTTCCGTATTTTAAGCCTTTATCTTTTATTGTATAAATGTAAAAATATTTAAGAACATATATAATCATATTTTAGTTATTTCTATCCATTCCCGCCATTACAACGGCTACATGTTAACTACCAGTTAGAATAATATTATTTTATTATTAGAGTGCAACGTAAGATTCCCAAGAAACTCGTTGTTGCGTGTTGGGTACGCCATCGAGCATAGAGTCCCCTTTAAAGTCATATTAATATTTTATTCACAAATATGGATAAATATGAAAATTTCATATTCCTTATTTACATGTGGTGTTACATCCTTCCCCCCTTTTGGGAATTGCGTCCTCGCAATTTTAAAATTGCGCTTGGAAACATCCTTGAACGTCCCACATCAGAGAAGAGTCGGTAAAAAAAATCACTTTAAAATAAAGAAAGATAAGTACAAAGGTCACCCGAGTTAACCCATACTAGGATTCCAAGTATGAAAATATGGACATGGAGGAAAAAACAAAGGGTCATGTTCTGATGGAGAGTGATAGAAAACATGTTTAGGAGAAAGTTAACCACGAGAAAATCACAAACTTGTGATGGGTTAAACGGTATTGGATTCCCCAGTAGGAAAAGTTAATAGACAACATTTGTGTTTTAAGTTACTTTTTTTTGAGGAATTTATTCATAAGGAAGCATAATCACTTATCATGATGACTTTCAACTTTTACTAGATTCCTTAGTCAAACTCATATTTTTTCCAAAAGACGAGTATTTAGGGAGACTTGTTCGCATTAAGAGTACTATAATCAACTTCTAGAGAATCACCTAATCCCCAAAAGAGAACAATATACATCCCATGTTTTTAGGCTTTAACCAAAACCAAAACCAAAAAGGTTAGTACAAGATCAGATAATCCAGAAAAGGATAACCCCTTATAAAAAGAAAATCTATTCTTAATCTCCAAAATTTGTCCAACAAAACCCAAAGTTCAATGAGGACCATCCGATAAACAATTTGTCACTAAAATTCATCAATGTAAACCAATATAAGATTGAAACCCAAATATTTGAAGGATTTAGTCACATAGTCTTCCAAGTTAAATCGTAACATTTATCTCCAAACAACATCAGTTGCTCCTAAAGTCTCACATTGAAAAGTAATTATCCTAATCACATATCCTCCAAAATCAACTTACTCTTAATTCATAAAATCATATAACTAAAAAGAATCAGTAAAACTAACCAGGGACTTCACGTAGTCCAGTGGTAGGCGATAAATACCAGTCGCACTTTGGTTGTGGGTTCGATTCCCGCAGCATTGTCCGACGCGACGGGTTGTCACACGGTCTGCGTGTTGTCCTTTTTCCAAAACTATATAATTCTCAAATCATTACCCAAAAAGGGATAAAATCATCAAAAATAACCATAACATAATTTAACCTCAATTTTATCTCATGCCTTTCACTTCAATCATAACATATGGAAACCCATAATTACCTCAAAAGTAAGGATCATATAAACCCAAATGGTTCTTTATAACTATGCCCACAAAAGAAAAGATAACTATTACTTGAATAAAATTTGCCTATATTAAACATCAGGGTTAAACATAATATAAAAAGTCTTCTAATATAACCCCATCATCAAAAGAGACTTAATACTCTTAAGAATTTCACCCTAACTCTTGAAGCCCTCATATGTTGACATCTTACTCATTCAACATTCTTCATGATCCATTATCCATTCCTTTCCAACTTATTCCGAAATACCTCTTTCCTACAAACAAAATCATGAATCATATCCTAAGATTCCAAAATAAGAAAACAATAGTCATGAAATAGTACATACCTTTGATTGGTCATTGTCAGTTTCTTCATCCTCAATTGGAATGGAATTAGGTATTGGTAAACGAATATTGGTACGCTCTTGGTGACCCCATTCACGAAACTTCTTCATAGGACATGTGTTTGCATAATGACCATGCACACCACATTTAAAACATTCAATTGATCCCTCAAAAATAACTTCTTTCCCTTTCCTCGAGTCAACTGGATGCTTCCTTTTTCCATGGCAGGTTCTTGCTTTATGACCTTCATTTCCACATCTATAGCATATTTCTGTCCCTTTGAAACATTTTCCTAGGTGTTTCTTTCCACATCTTTGACACATAGGTTTTTGAACACACTTACCTTTATGATTATTACCTGTACTTCCGTAGGGATTTGTTTCTTGCATATATGATGCCTTAGAGAAATCTCCAAGGTTTAGGTGGTCAATCATGACTCCAGATAGTTGGTTGAGGATAATCAAAAGAGTTCTCATTGCAGCTCCCATATCATTCAGTTGCTTGCTCAAAAAAACTGTCACAGTTTCCTTCACATCCACTGTTACTTTGGTGCCTGCTAGATCCAGCCATTTACTAAAACCAAAAGGGTCAGTGTGAGTATATCAACAAAACCATCATGTACTAATGAGTAAGATAGACAATAAGATATACTTACTCATTCACTTTATCTAAAACTAAGACTCTTTCTGAAATCCTAACCATTATTGTAATTGTCAATTATGCTTAAAGAATACCCTAACCTCTAAAGTTATCTAAACCGACCTCTGATACCAACTATAAGGCCCCAGCCTTAAACCTTACTTAATCTTGAGTTATTACAAGATTACACATTGAGGATCTTTTCAGGTTTAGAGTTTTAGAGAATTATATCATGAAACTTGCATTACATTCCACATTTAAACAAAGTGGTTACATAAAAGACAATATTCATTCTTCCCATCAACGGAAACCTATTTAAAATAAAACACGGATTCTTTCTTGACACATCCTTGACACTATCATCACATCATGTACCTTTACCTTGACCTGTGAAAAACATTTCAAAAACTTGGGATGAGCATAAAAAGCTCAGTAAGGGTTATAAAAATATGGAAAGGAAACATGAGTTCATAAATACATAAGAATGAAATCATACTTTACCCATAAAACATAGGCATATCAAATCATGAATAAATCATAGAAAACATAATACATAAAGGTAACTTGAGGCATTCATAACATTCTTACGTAGGTAGTAACCCTCTTGGTTACGTTTGGAATACCCATCACAGTATATTCCCTATATCTCTTCGGAGAAACCTTAACGTTTCACTCCTTCGCGTTACCCAATGCATTGGAGAGATATATCAGGCTCACCCGCCCTTAGTTTATCACGGAACCACCCGTTTTCATAAAAATGCCCAAGAACCATAACATAAATGTGTCACATAAAACATTCATAAAGGAAACATAACATTTCTACATTTCAATCGCAATATAACATTTTAGTATATTGAAATAATGAATCCATTCAAAAAGAAACCATTTCCAAAACCATTTAAAACATTTAATAAAGAGATTTTTGAATCAAAGTGTCGCATACCACCTTGAAGCTTAAAATTTTAAACCATTAATATCCATATAAATAAATCCTTAAAACCATTTTGAAAACATAGATATTAATAAGAACAAATAATTAAAACATTTAAAACGATATTTTGGTTAAAGGGGTTTTACCAAAATTAGAGACACTTGAATACAATAATTGAGGAATAACATTTAGTCAGAACTTTATAATATCATGAGAATAAATGGATTCATGATATAATACTCCAAAGGACAGTATATACACCATATAAGAGTGAATTGGTGCATAACAACAATGAACCCTCAATAGAAAAGTCAAATGTGATGAAATCCCTTATAAAGAAGGTATCCTTAAATTAAGGACAAATCAATCTCAGAAATATGTGTGACAAATATAAATACACCCAATATAAGTGGATATTAAGTGTACAACAATAAAAGGTCATTCACACATATTCAATGGATGACATATTCAATGACTACATGTTGAACCCAAAGAAATCGAAATTGGGTTAAAAAGTTCCCTTGAGAGCCTAACGGCATCACATCAAAATGAGTTGATGAGAGATAAAAAGAGTATCTCATCACTTGGACATAAAATTTACATCAATAAGGATATATGAGAACATATCCCAACATAACAATATGTAAATTAAAAGACCAATCAAAAGAAGTCTTTTAAAAAAAGAGGAGGGTGAAAGGTTCCCTTACCGACTTGGGTATCTTTCAAAACATACACCCCCTGAAATAAGGACAATAGATCATTGATGTAAATACTCATAAACGAAAGTATATTACACAAAGAGTAGAATAATGGGCAGTACATACACCACTCAATGGAATTTGTGGCAAATGTAGCATAAATCTCACGGGAATAAAAGTGAGATGAAAAATCTCTTACGAAAACTCGGCAGCCTAATGGCGCCACATAAAACTTCTGAAGGACCCCGGGACACCCTGAGAGGGGAGGGGTGAATCAGGGTGACCACTTTTTCTTTTAATGTGTTGGATCTTGTTCCCATGATGGTAGGAACTTGTTGAATCTGTATGATGATTATGATCAGATTGAAAACATTCACATGCATAGAGAAGACACAGCCAATTTTTACTTGGTTCACCACTAAGGGCTACGTCCAAGGAGCATACGCCGACAGGTTGCCGGTCGTACCTAAATCCACAATGCTTCACTAGCTGCGGATACAAAAGTTCAGGTACAGACACTCTGTCCCAGGCACACTGCCTTTACAATTGTTTAGGGATAGCTCACTGCGTCCCTCGGGTCACTCCCGTTGACTCCACCTGGCTCACTGCCATTGGTGAAGTCCCACTCAGTTTATAGACGTGAAGGCCTCTTCAATAGATTTGCATTGAAGCCTTTGCCTCTGCTCAGCATGAGACTCTGCTTGCATCGAATTCCGAAATAGATGCACTAGAACGCACAGAACCACTGAACCGGATAACCAGAACGTGTAGACAAACCTGACTAACAATTGCACGCAACACTAAACCTTTGCGCGCAAAACCTTCCTATTGCGCGCAAAAATTACTTTTCGCGCGGAAAAATATTTCGCGCAAAAATCCCCTTTTTCGCGCAACTCTGAATATTTCGCGCAAGCCCCTTTACGCTATCCTTTTTCGCGCATCAGACCTCGGATCTTCTCTAAGTCTTCCAACAACGCGAATGAAGGGGGTCACCTCATATTTATAGGCGTCTGAGACCACTGCGCGCAAAATCCCCTTCGGCGTGGAAAAACTCTCATCTGGCGCGTAATCTTTCGCCCAACTTAAGTATTTCGCGCACAGCCCTTATTTTCCGCACAGCCCATGCCTTTGCCATTTTTCACCAAACTGATTTCGAAACACTATTTGCGCGAAAAACCTTGATCCCCTATTTCGCGTATCCCGCTGTTTTTCGCGCCTAACATAGGTATTTCGCGCAAGCCTCTTATATTTCGCGCACCACTTCCTTTTTCTGCGAACCTCCTTTTGCAGACAATCCATGTCTTCATTTTCCGATTTTGAGGCCCAAAAATTTGGCAAACACTGGGAAACAGCGCCACCTTCAATACTGTTGTCTGCTTGAACTGTATGATCACTTTGCTGGAACACATTCGGAACTTCCACTGAGGATTGACAACAAACACAAACCATACACCAAATCATGCTTTGAAGAACCTGGTTCCAACAACTTCCGAATATGGATTGATGAGATAAAATAGGGTATCTCATTACAATAAAATGTACAGCAAGAGGAATATAAAAGAACATCCCCCAACATTACAAAGAGGAGCTTAAAAGAAGTGACATAAAGGAGAGTACGTAAAAAGAAAGAGAGAGGTTAGATCTCTTACGAAAGTTCGGCAGCCTAACGGCGCCACTCAAAACTTCCAAAATGGATTGATGAGAGAGAATAGGGTCTCTCATCACATGAACATAAAATTTACAGTAAGTGTAATATAAAAGATCATCCCAATAACAAGAAATATGAGCTTTAAAAGAAATGACATAAAAGTGTGTACTCAAAAAGAAAGAGAGGAGTAGGATCCCTTACCTCGGGTCCGACTTGACTCGATCGTTCTTTAATCTCCTGAATAATAAACTTGAGTTAATTTCCAATTCCTTAAGAACCTTTTTCAAGTTCATTATTACTTTTATAACACTTATTACCATGTCATAAACATTATGTAATCATTTAAGTTAATAATATTTGTTTTGCCGATATTTGGTTCTTAAGTCGAAAGTGGACTTCTTACAATTACATGTTGTTCGTGTGGCCAAATGTTTATTATATCCAGAATTTTATTCATTATGTAGATATCATATATGTCATATATATCCAGTACATTCAAGCATTTATAACATTACATAATCATTTAGAGGTAAGAAATGAAATGCACCGTTCATGGAGATAGTAAGCCGTACGTACGCATGAACGCTACTTTCATTTCTATTTCGTATTTTATAGAATGGAATAATAATGATATAAAGGTATATTATAATTCCAGTATAATATCATATATAATATCATATTTCCATCCTTTATACATCCCACATATGGTATTTAACGAATCAAATCACTTTGAGGGGGCGGTAGTCCGCACTTCCTTAAATGAAGATATCGCGTATACCCATAATGGAAGCCATAAAGGTAAGACAAAAATGAAAAATACAGAAGCATAAATAAAACATAAACATATTATATATCATATATAAAAATAGTGACATCATAATGGCCACCTTTGAAGGTGTTAAATGAGTATTGAACAATCATCGTTTCGGGAGGCAGAATTTCACCATCCACAGAAACCGTATGTTCTTTAACCATTTGATGTAGTTGTGTGAGATTGTAGCTCGAATAAATCTTATAACAACATCCTAGTATATTTAAGATACTGGTGTTGTTACAAAAGAAGTAAATAAAAAGAGTTTAGGGGGTTGGAGAAGCAAAATAAAACAAATGAACATGAGAGAGTGAATTACCTTTAAAAGTGTAACTCCTTTTGATTTGAGCCTAAAGGATTCCTTTGAAAGGATTCTGAACAAAGGGAATCCTCTAGGATGAGGATAGGGATGTGGAGAGAGTAAATGTGCAGGGGTTGGCCGAGCCAAAGTCTTGAGGAGTGTGTTAAATGAGGTAGAGGTGGGGGCCTTTTATAAGAGGAGAGGAGGGGCACTTTTGGAAAGTAAAGAAATATTACTTTATTTGAAAATGTTTTTCGGTTTCAAAAGGTCCCACATTGATATAATTCGTGGATAAGGTGATAAGGCTTCGAAATCCACTCATACAATAAGTTTTGGACATGTTTAGTTCTTATATTTTACATTATCTTTCCATTTTATTTAAATCGTCAAATAATGATGTCATCGCTGCATCATTATTATGTCATAAATAATTTAATTTATTTAAGGTCTAAAAATTATAAAAAAAATACTATTATGTAGGAAATCTTTTTATCTTTCCAATGAATATTTATAATCAAAACTATGACTTGTATAAACCCACTTAAAAATTGTTTTAGTAAAACATATCATGTTTGTGTCAATTTTACTTTTACATTAAATAAAATGTTATTTATGTCATTTCCCAACCAAAGTGGATCCATGGGGTCCCCAAGTTGACCCATGGCTTGTCTTGGTCGGCCATGATACAACCAATAGGTATAGGACAAGTGTCATGGTGTTTTCACATTCTTATAATATCATTTTTACCTTAAACTACACTAATTACCTCTAATCGCGATTAAAAACTTTATAAGTTACTATTCACCAAAAAATTATTTTAATCTCATTGAACCACATTTTACTTCTTAATTAAAACCATGTATGTCGGATTTTTGAAAATCAAAACACAATGATGGAAAAATTTCATTTAAACGGAAAATCAGTTTTTATAAGTACCACTTAGTGGTTTCACTATTCATCAAAAATTGAAGTTTTTCAGAAAAATCCCAAAAATTCACCCTAAGCTATATTTGATATTCTGAATTCAAAAATGAAGTCCGTTTTAAAAAATTCAAAACATATAAGTCACATTAATTAATTTAATAATTAATTCCCGCTGTCATGACAAATAGCGTGTTTTATGAAACAATAAGTATCAAAAGATTGACACTAGTTTAAGTCTGATTTCAAAGTGAAATTGATTCCAACGACCACTATTGGATTTAATGGTAAAAATATTTTCTAATTTCACTTTAAAACCAATTCAAAATATAATCTAATCATATAAATAAATTAGATTAAAAAGTGGTTTTGAATTAAAATACAACATTTTACACTATTCATTAAAAAAAAGAACTTTATCGGAAAGATACCAAAAATTTACACAAAGTAAATTTTGATGTCCGGATTCTTAATAAGAGTTTTATTTGGTCCAAAAGAATGTTTAAGAGTGAACAAAACTATATTTAATGACGGTTCTCCATCAAAAGGTGATAAGTGAACCTTTAGTGAAAACTAGGGCATATACGCCTAAAATTGAATTCTTTCCGTATTTTAAGCCTTTATCTTTTATTGTATAAATGTAAAAATATTTAAGAACATATATAATCATATTTTAGTTATTTCTATCCATTCCCGCCATTACAACGGCTACATGTTAACTACCATTTAGAATAATATTATTTTATTATTAGAGTGCAACGTAAGATTCCCAAGAAACTCGTTGTTGCGTGTTGGGTACGCCATCGAGCATAGCGTCCCCTTTAAAGTCATATTAATATTTTATTCACAAATATGGATAAATATGAAAATTTCATATTCCTTATTTACCTGGGGTGTTACAGTTATAGTTTTTAACATATATCCAAAACTAATTTATTTTAGAATCATAATTTATTATCTACTAATTATTATTACTTTATATTCATATCCAATATTTGAAGTGCATGTGAATAAAAAATAGGAAATTCACATAAGAAGAATAAGATATATAATATAAATTAAGCTAATACATTTTTTGACATCAATAAAAGTACACATATAGAAAAATATTGTCTATTAAAGAAGATAAAATAACCTATACATTTTAATATTAGGAAATAATAACCATTTTTAAATAAAAACAATGATATGTAATGTTATAATATTTCCAATGGTGTTTTAGGACTATCAAAATATCAAATGACATATGTCGATGTTGAGTTTCAATATTTTTATAATGATAAAAAAATTGGATAAATTTTGAATAAGATTCACTCTAATTAACATGGTATGTGCCATATATGATATATGATTTAGCCAAATGGAATAAGTATAGATGATTTAAAATTGAGGAAAATAATATGAATTTAATAATGAAAATTTAATGAAATCAAAAAAATCCAATTTAAATTAAAGAAAAGTAGGTAAATTAAATAGAATATGTGACTATGAAAATGGATGAAATAAAAAAAAATTAAAGGTAAAGGATCACATAATGATTATTAATAGGATTAAAATTTTATCTTGTAAAAAATGAGAATAAACATGTTCTTGAAATTACCTCATGTAAATAAAAACATAGATTATTTATTTATGAAATGGTGAAAAATAAATTGAAGTTTTACAGTCAACTAATAGTATAAATTAATTAATTTTAGGTCATGAGTTGGAAAATGTTTCAATATGTAAAATATATCCAACATAATAATTTTATGAGTTTAGAACAAGGGTGATAAATGAAATTTATTTAAATCTTTTTATTTATTTTCATTACATTTTTTTCCAAAATATTTTTTAACAATAGGATAATTGACCATGTGTTTTAATTAAGATAAAATGGTTATGATTTTGGAATAATTTATTATTTTTTCATGAATATATAACTAATTAAAATTATTTTATTAAGGAATATAATAAATTGAAAAAAAATATTTAATATATTGATATAATTCTTATAAGATAGTAGACATCAATTGAGGTCCATAAGATCAAGGAAATGATGAAAATCAATAATAAAAAAATTAGTTCTTGTTTATTTATTTTATAAAATTTAAGATAATCTATTTGGTTACTTGGGTTTCTGAGGGAAATTTAGATAGACTTTTTTCATTCACAAATAGAGATATGAGGATATTTTTAATGTGATTGTTAAAGATGATAATTTAATATTTTGGAGAATAAAATGTCGGAGGAGTTGACATCAGTTCACCATGGCTATAATTAGAAATGCAAGATATATTGTAAAAATGAATTAATTTCATTCAAGAGGGAAATTTATATCTTAGTAATTACATAGAGTTATTACCTCCCCCAAAATAATCATTTATTATGATTTTAAATAGTTTTCAGGTCTAAAAAATGATCAGTATTTAAGAGATGGTCGTGTTGTAACATCCCAAGAAATAAAAGAACAATACAATTTCAAATTTACTAGTATTTTTGAATTAAATATTAATTTTAATTTAAAGGTTATTCTATGTTCGATGGCGTACCCAATACACAGCAATGTGTTTCTTTGAAATCATACGTTGCACACAACGTTGAGTTATACTGAAACATTTTAATATAATATTATTATTTTAAATAGTAGTTAACGCCAAGGTGTTGTATTGGCGGGAATGAACATAACTAACTACAATATTATTAAAAATGTTTGATAAATATTTTTACATTTATCCAATAAATGTTAGAGGCTAAAAATGTGAATGTGCCTAATTTTAAGCATAAATCCACTAATATTCTTTAAAATGTTGATTTACTGCCTTTTGATAGAGAGCCCTCATTAAATATAGTTTTGGTTACTTTTATATGTTCTATTTTACAAAATAAAATTCTTATTTAGAATTTATACATAAAAATTTTTTTTGGGAAATTTTTTGGTATTTTTCTGAAGAAATTCAATATTTAATGAATAGTGAAAAATACTATATTTTAATTCAAAACTGACTTTTAATTTAATTTATTTATATGGTTAGATAATATTTTAAATTGTTTTTGAAGTGTAATTATATTGTATTTTTACCACTTAATTCATTGTTAGTCATTGGAATTAATTTCGCATTGAAATTGGCCATAAACAAGTGTTAATCGTTTGATATTTATTATTTCTTAAAAAACACGTTTCTTGTTTTGACAACGGGAATTAATTTTAAATTAATTAATGAAACTTATATGATTTGAACTAGGTAAAATAGAAATATTTTTTGAATTCTGAATATCAAATATTTCTTTGGCTGAATTTTTTGTATTTTTCTGAAAAACTTAAATTTTTGATGAATAGTGAAAACACTGAGTATTTGTTTAAAAACCGACTTTTTCATTTAAATCAATTTTTACCGATTCTGTGAATTGAATTTCAAAAATCCAACTTACATTGTTGTTATTGGTAAGTAAAATTTTGTCCAATAAGTTGCAAATAATTTCAGGTGAATAGTAAGTTTTGACTTTTATTTCTCGCGGTTAATGGTAAATATGGTAAATCAAGGTAAAAATAAGATTATAATAATATTAAATTACCATAACATGTGTCATAATCCTATTTTTTGATACATTTCGGAACATGGGAATCATTAGGTCGATTTTGGGACCCCATGGACCCACTTAAGAGTGATAATGACACTTTATATTAATTAATTTAAAGTAATGACAAAAATGACATAAACATATATCTTTTAGTAAGTCAATTCTTACATGGGTTTATATAAGTTATATCATAGACTATAAATATTCACCTGAAATATAAAAGGATTTCCTACATCATTTTATTTTTTTATAATTTTTAGACATAAAATTAATTAAATTATTTATGACACAATAAGGATGCAGTGTTTACCTCATTAATGAATTATTTAAATAAATAAGATTATAAAGATTAAAACATTATTGAAAACCTATTAAATTCAGATTGGATGATTTCATTTCGAACAAGAGTCATCTTATATACAACTTTAATATGTTTTCTATATTTATAAACTGAAAATCATTATATAATAAAATAATATTTTCAAACATTCCTAAAGAGCCCCTCCTCCCCTTATAAAAATCCCCCACCACTAACCCATTACTCACACCTGTAAAGCTAATAGGCTAGTCCAAACTCTGCCCAAATAATCTCTCATGATCCCTCTCTTCCACCTAGAATCCTGAACTTTGGAAGAAGGCACTTCAAGAAATCCTTTTGGTTCAAACTAAAGGTAGTTACGCGATTTAAATGTAACGTCTTTTCTTAAGTTGTTTTATCTTATTTTACTTCTTCAACCCCCTAAATACTTTTTATTCCATTATTTTAAAACAACAACAGAATCCTAAATATACTAGGTTGTTTATATGAGAGGGATTTAAACTAAAATTACACACACCTCTGTCTAATGGTTAAATAACATACTGTTTCTTTGGACGATGAACTACTACCTCACGAGACGATGATAGTTCAATCTTCTCCTACCACCATTTATAGTGTCCATTAATATGGCACTGTATTTACATGTGATATATATTATATTTATATTGTCTCTATACTTCTTTATTTTTCATTTATATAATACCTTTATGATTTCTATAATGGGTAAATATGATAATTTCATTTGAGGAAGTTTAGATTAGCACCCCCTCAATGTGATATGACTCATTCATGCCATACGTGGAACGTATAAAGGATAAAGTTAATTAAATTACATAACATAGATATTATACTAGATTTATAATATGCCTATGTATTATTACATTTTTATTCCTTTAAATATAACAAAAAATCAATGTAGTGTTCATGCGTACGTACGGCTTAATGTCTCCATGAACGATGTGTTTCATTTCATAACTCCAAATGATAGGGAATATTATAAATAAATATAAACTGGATATATATATGATATATATGATAACTAAATCATTAATATAATTCTGTATATATTTTACTTTTGACCACATGGGCAATTTGTAATTATAACAAGTTCATTTTTGATTAAGGTTCCGAACATCAACAAAATGTCCAATATGAGCTCAAATAATTAACAAATTGTTATAGCAAGGTAATAAGTGATATAGAAGGAATAATAAAAATGAAAAATTTTCTTATGGAATTATAAATTAACTTATTTTTATTATTCAGGGAGAACACGGAACATACGAGTGCAGTCGGACATGAGGTAAGGGGTTTCTTATCTCACTTTTAATTTCGTGAGATTTCCATTGTTCATCACTTATTTATTGCATGTGGTGTATTATTTACTTCCATTTGATATATATTATCATGATTATATTTATATTCTAGGTATATATGATTCATTTTGTGGTTATTAACTTTTTGTTTTATGACTCGATTGATTACCAGGTGGTAAGGGGTTTTCATATCACTATTTATTCCCGTGAGATACATGCTATATTTTCCGCAATTTCCTTTTGTATGGTGTATGTACTTCACATGATTTTATTCTTTTCTTAATATAATTTAATTTATGGGTATTTAAATCTTCATTTTATAATCCTTCTTTCATGGGTTGTATGTTTCTTAAGTTACCAAATCGGTAAGGGAACATTTTAACCCAATTTCCATTCCTTGGGTTAATCTTCAAATTCTAAATTATGTCATGATATGATAATGAGTGGAATCACTGTTTATTTATTTATGTTGTAATATCCACTCCCCTTTTTGTGGATATACTTTTTAGACACATAATCACTCCATTTATTAACTCTCATGTCATTGATATTAACATGATAAGGGTAATCTTAACTCAATTTCCTTTCATTGGGTTAAACATCCAAGTCATTGGTTTTGTTTTAAAAAGAACATGTGTGAATGTCCTATGAATGATTTACACTGAATATCTAAAAAAATTTAGTGTATTTATATTTTTCACACAATATTATGTAAATTGATTTATCCTTAATCAAAGGATAGCGTTTTTATAAGGGATTTCGTCTCAATTTACATTCCATTGAGACTTCATTGTTGTTATGCACCAATTGACATTCATATGGTGTTAATACTATCCTTTGGCATATTATATCATGAATAAATTTATTTTCATGACATTATAAAGTTTGTATTAATGTTATTCCTTAATTATTTTTATGCAAGCATCTCTCATTTGGTTAAGAACTCTTTAACTTAAATATCGTTTTAAATGTTTTGAAGATTTATTCTTCTAAATATTTCTCATTAATGTACTAGTTTTAAAAATGATTTTTCTGATTTCTTTATATGGATATGAATGTTTAAATTTAAAATTACTTTTAATATTTTGAATGTGGTATGGGACAATTTGATTCAAACATCTCGTTATTAAATGTTTTAAATGGTTTTGAAAATGGTTTGATAAAGCATTGATTAGGTCAATATCTTGAAATGATATATTGTGATTGCAATGTGGAAATGATATCTTTTCTTTATTATTGTTTTATATGTTATGAATATGTTATTGTTATTGGGAATTTTTTATGTATATGGGTGGTTCCGTGATAAACCTAGGCGGGTGAGACTGAGATAGCTCTCATATGCATTGGGTAACATGACAGAGGCAAACGTTGATGTTTCTCCTAAGAGATTTATGGAATATATTATGATGGGTATTCCAACCGTAACTCACTACTTATCTATGAAAGATAAATTTTAATAATGTTATGTATAAAAAAAGTTACATTTATGATTTTTGATTTCTATGTGTTATTCATAAATCATATGATTTTATGAGGTATGTTAAAGAGCTTATGTTTTATATGTATTGATGAACTAATATTTTAATTATTTATTTTATAACCCATACTGAGATTTTTATTATCACTAAATGCTATTGAAATGTTTTTCATAGGGTATAAGGTAGGGTAAGATAAAGTAAGAACTCAAGAAGATTTATATCAGGAAAAGAATTATTGTTTTCTCTTAAGAAATTTTATTTTATGAAAAAAATGGATACTGAGTAGATGTGTGTAATTTGTAATTTTTGAGATGTAATGTAATATTTATGGCCTAATTATCTAAAACACTAAACCAGAAAATATCCTCACTGTGAATAATTAACTTAATTCAGGATTATGTAATGTTTAAGGCTGGGAACTTATAGTTGGTATCAAAGGTCGGTTTTGACAGCTTTATGGATTAGTAGTTTTTGTTAGACACATGTTTACTCAATATGTCTACTCTTTAAGTTAAATAATTGTTTTATAACATTTTCAGATCAAGTAAAGTCAGTTATAAATGGAAGGAGGATGATCTCGAAAAGATTCTTATCACTTTTTGATGACATTCTTGCAATAAGTATTGTAAAGTCATGTTCAGATGATTGTGAATCTTTTTCTAGAATACAAATCACTTTCAAGAAGTTTTTTTAAATATCAAATACCTCTACTATAACTCTATATCATTGCGGATCCTGGGTCATATTTAATCATTTCATATTTTCACAATATTCTCATATATTCAAGATAAGTAAATATTATCAAGTCATTTTCAAATATATTAACTTATCACAAGATTTTGAAGATTATTATCTTCTTGAAAAAGGTGCTGAAGAAGGAGACCCTTGCACAACCGTTTCATAATTGATTTTAAATTATAGTCTTTCAGCACATACTTATGGTATTTTAAAAGGTCTATTGATTTAAAGTTTCAACTCAAACTCAGTATGACTATTTTATAAAAATAAAGTTTTATCTTATGTTTTGAAATTATATGTTATACATGATTATTTTATGAAACTATTTTTCTGGGAACACCCATATGACCCATGCTGTAAAAGGTGTATTTGGATGATGGAAGAAAATGATTTTTTAGGATATCTAAATCATTATTGCAAAACATGGACCTTCTACCTACGTGAACATGATGATAGTGAAATCGTGTGGATAACATGATGAATGTAGGATGTTCTTTCATTTGGGAATAGTTTTATTTTATCATATAGAGGTGAAATAAAAAAATGACAATATATATATATGTCCTCATTAGGATGTTGAGTTCTTAATGAGTTGGGATGAAAATGATAGGTATAAGACAAACATTGAGGTTAAAATATGTTATGATTATTTTTGAGTTTTATAAAATGTACAACCCATAAGATGGGTGACAACCCGCCACGTTTGGAAAGGCCATGGGAATCGAACCAAAAACTGAAGGGAAATAAGGGAACATCGCCTACCACTGTCCTATGTGAATTAACTAGTTATTATGAGTTATTCCATTAGATAAATGATTATATGGATCATGAATAAGTTTATTTTTGGAACATCTATTTTATCAAATGGATATCCTTAGTATAGGAAAATGATTTGGTGATTAAGTGTAAAGGTTATTTGGGAAGAAATTCTCTCTTTTAAGGAAACAATATATGCCTAAGGAAAATAGAATACTGTAACACCCCAAGCTTTCATGGTACGCTCCTCTTTGAATAATACAGTAGCGTGTGTTGTACGCAATATCGAGTTCTAACACACACCACAACCATTCAAAGTAGCCGTTATGAATATTAATACCTACTTTTTGAAATTTTATAAATTTTATCTTTCAAAATAGACTTCATTTTTGGATTCGGAATATCAAATTTATCCTAGGGTAAAATTGTGGAACTTTTCGGATAACTTTTATATTTTGATGAATAGTGAAAATTACTAAATTTTAATTAAAAACAAATTTTTTAATCAAAATAATTAATGTTGATACATTATTATATTCAGTGGTTTTAAAGTATAATTAGAATATAATTTTACCATTTTATCCAATGGTGGTAATTATAATTAACTTCACTTTGAAATTGGACATAAACAATTGCCAATCTTTTGATCGATATTGTTTCTTAAAAACACGCTATTTGTTTTGACAACATGAATTAATTATAAAATTAACTAATAAAACTTATATGTTTGGAATTTTGTAAAATAGACACCATTTTGGAATTCAGAATATCAATTATATCTTATGGGAATTTTTGGTATTTTTCTAAAAAACTTCAATTTTTGATGAATAGTGAAACCACTAAGTGGTAGTTTAAAAACTAATTTTTTGTGTAAATGAAACATTACCACTTCTGTGATTTGATTTTTAAAAATCTGACATACATGGCTGTCATTAGGAAGTAAAATGTGGTACAATTGGATTAAAATAATTTTTGGTGAATAGTAACTTTTAAGTTTAATTAATCGCGATTAAAGGTAATTAGTGAAATTTAAGGTAAAAATGATATTATAAAAATATGAAAATATCTTGACACTTATACTAACCTTATTGAGTGAGTCATGGCCGACCAAGGCAATCCATGGGTCAACTTGGGGACCCCATGGAGCCACTTGGGTTAGAAAATGACATTAATAACTTTTTATTTAAAGTAAAAATAAAATTGTCACAAACATGTGTTGTTTTACTAAAACAATTATTACATGGGGTTATATAAGTTAACATTTAGACTATAAATATTCATTGGAAAGAAAAAAATATTTCCTACATCATGGTAATTTTTTTATAATTTTTAGGAATTAAATAAATAAATTTATTTATCACACCATGATGATGCATCGATTACCTCATTAATGAATATTTTAAATAAAATGAAAAGATAATGTAAAATCTAAGACTTACAGTTTTCAAAGACCTATTTTATGGGTATATTTCGTACCATTATCACCTTATCCTCGAAATATATAATTGTGGGACCTCTAAAATCTAAAAATCATTTCATAATAATGTAATATTTCATGACTTTCCAAGAGTGCCCCTCTTCTCCTCTAATAAAAGGCCTCCACCACTACCACCTTATTCACACATTAAAACCATTTTTCTCGGCCAAACTCTTCAAAATTACTCTCTAAACGTCCCTCTATTACTCCTAGAATCCTCACTTTAGGAATAATTCTTCCCAAGGAAGCCTTTGGCTCAAATCAAAAAGAGTTACCCGATTTTAAGGTAATGTCTTCTCTTATGTTATTTTGTTTTATTTTGCTTCTCCAACCCCTTAAACTATTTTTATTCCTTTATTTTGTAACAAAAATATTATCTTAAATATACTAGGATGTTTCTATGAGAAGGATTTGATTTAAACTTATGCACACCTTCGTCTAATGGTTAAAGAACATACTATTTCTGTGGTTGGCGAATTTCTGCTTCATGAAACAATGATTGTTCAATAATTTTTTAATACCTCTCATGGTGGACATTAAGATGTCACTATATTTATAGATGATATATTTTATGTTTATGTTTTCCTTATTCTTCGGTATTTCTCATTTATGGCATACCTTTATGATTTCCATTATGGGTAAACGCGATAATTTCATTTTAGGAAGTGCGGACTACCGCCCCCTCAAAGTGATTTGAATCGTTAATGCCATATGTGGGACGTATAAAGGATGGAGTAAATGATATTATATATGATATTATACTGTAATTATAATATACCTTTATATCATTATGATTTAATTCCATTAAATACGAAATATAAATAAAAGTAGCGTTCATGCGTGCGTATGGCTTACGGTCTTCATGAACGGTGCATTTCATTTCTTACCTCTAAATGTTATGTAATATTATAAATGAATTTATATACTGGATATATATGATATATATGATATCTAATTCATTGATATAATTCTTGATATAATGGATATTTTATCTCATGAACAACTTGTAATTATAAGAAGTTTATTTTTAACTCAAGTTCCAAAGATCAACAAAACGACCGTTATTAACTTAAACAAATACATAATGTTCATAACATGGTAATAAGTGATATAAAAAGAATAATTAACTTGAAAAATGTTCTTAAGCAAGTATAAATTAACTCTATTTTATTATTCAAGAGTTTAAAGAATGATCGATTCAAGTTGGACACGATGTAAGGGAACCTCTTAACCCAATTTCTGTTCTTTGGGTTAATCTCTTACTTTAAAAGTATGTCATGATATATTATGTCCTATCTTGTATTTTTACTTTCATTATGTGTACTTATAGTTAATACACATAATAGATCTATTTTATTTAAAAATAATGATCTTTGTAAGGGACTTCGTCTCAATCTCCTTTCATTGAGGCATATTTTGTTTTATACACAACATTCTTTTATACGGTGTATAAATCCCTTTGACTTTTACGTTTATTCAAGAGGACTTTTTTTATATGAATCATTTTACTAAACGACAAAAGGGAATGTTTTTTTTGTCGTACGTATGCGGCGACAACAACTTCTCTGCCGCCGTGACCATTATTTGAATTTTGGCTTCCTCTACAAGCCATAACTTTTTAAAATGAAAAATAATTACAAAGTTTTAATTTTATTTTATTTTGGTATTGAAAATGGTTTTGAAAGTGTTTTTTTATATCAATGTGTTGTATTGATATCTTGTGATTGAAATGTGGAAATGTTGTGTTTCCTTTATGCTTGTTTTATGTGATACTATTATGTTATGGTTTATGATATGTTTAAACCTGATCATATGTGGTATGCATTGGACTTAATAAGTGATGGGTGGAGCCCGCTATAGCTCCTCAATGCATCGGTAGGTCTCATGAGACAAACTTGTGTCTTGGAACGAGGCCTTGACAAAATCTTATTTATAGTCTTGGCACGAGGCCTTGGCTACGTGGTTATGATAGTATGGCATTGTGCATTCCATTATTATGAAAGTGGTTATTGATATTTCATGTGATTATTCGACTAGTAGAATATCAATGTGAGTAAGTAAATGTAATTATTTCATTTTATTTTTCCATATTATTCTGAAGTCCAAGTATAAAAGGCTTTTTTTCAGTTATACATTGCCTTTAACGTTTATGTTTATATATGAAAGCTTCTGCTATATTGTTATCCTTTCTGAGTATCTGAGCTCACCCCTTTAAATGTTTTAATTTTTCCAGGATGTGAAGAAGTATTTTATGAATTACCTGCATGGATAGTCAGAAGGGGATATGAGTGTGTACTATGGAGACCATGTTATTGTAGTTTTTCACTTTATGATGTAATGTAACTTTTATAAATGTATCTAGTGTTTCCAAGGCTACTAAACTAAACGGTATTTTGAGACTTGATCTTTGGGATCATGCCAACGTTACGCAATAATGCACCGACTCTGGGTAACTGGGGTCGGGGCGTTATAGTTGGTATCAGAGGCAGTTTAGTACTAACCTTGGAAGGTAGATTTAGATAAACTCTAATTAGAGTACATATCCCTAAGATAGACTTTGAGGATTAGTATAGAAGAACCTCCTAGAATTTTGGTATTATAGATATTTTGTGAGTTTTCCAAGAAATACATCTCTATCTGGATATGAGAAAGTAGAGGTGGCTCTGGCACAGATGTACCTAGGGGTAAAACCTGAAAACACCGCTTTGAGCTAGACTCGAACGGGAACTGGTACACGACAACGGGCCTTACTGAACTCTTGGTTACGACACTCCCGAGGTATATTCTTAGGATAATTCTCATTTTATTTACAAACCACTATAAAGGGTTATGAGTATATACTTCCTCAAAGAATTTTTTTTTGTGATTATAGATTATATCCATAAATAGTTCAATTTATGTTAAGTGTTTTTCAAGTTTGGAATTATGTATTTTGATTCATAAACTAAACTAGTTTATGCCATTTTTTAGAAATGGCGCCTAGTGGGAGGAATGGAAACCGTATCAATGCATGCACTCCATGTAGGGATTTCCATCATGCTCAAGCTAATTATAGTGGAGCTCGAGATACAACTGGTGCTGATCAACTTATTACCATGCTGGGATAACTCACTCAGGGTATGAATAATAACCTTACTCGTATGGAGCACCCTGATCCGCAACGTGGAGGATCAATGTTAGATCACTTAATGAGGCAACAAACACCAACATTTAATGGGGTTACAAATCCATTAGTAGTTGAGCAATGGATAAACTCCTTAGAGAAAATATTCCACGCCTTGGGGAGTAGCGAAAGGGAGAGAGTTATTATGGAAGTTTACCGCCTCACTGGAGATGTTGATCAATGGTGGTCATTGATTCAAAACACCAAGGAAGATTATGAAGTATCAAGTATGTAATGGAGGGAGTTTAAGGAAATTTTCTTAGAAAAATACTTTCCACATGACCATTGAGCAGATATGGAAAGGCAATTTCTGAGTCTGAGGCCGAAGGAGGATGAGAATGTTGCAAAGTATGAGGCTAACTTTATAAGGTTAGCGAGGCATGCTGCAGATTATATACGTAACCCAAGAAGTAAGATTGATCATTTCTTTGATGGGTTAAAATCATTTCTCCGTCGAGCATTAGTCTCACAAACCTTCTCGTCGTACGAAGATATTGTCTCGTGTGCTATCAAGAAGGAAAAGGAATTCTTTATGTCTTATGACAACAAAGTAAATCAAGAGAAGAAGAGAATGGTGGAACAAGACATAAATAAAGGTAAAAAGGTAAAGAAAGATTTTCTATTATGCGATAATTGTGGGAAGAATCACCCCGGTATTTGCCTAAAAGGAATGAGAGTTTTTTATAAATGTGGAGAAAAAGGTCACCAGGCTCGTGATTGCAAGGTAAAGAAAGAGGCTATCAATGTTGAATTCTACAATTGTAGGGAAATATGGAATTATGAAAATGAATTTCCTAAGAATAAGGGAAACTTACCTCAGAAAAGGCGAAGGGATCAAGGACAATCCTATGTAGTTACTACAGTTGAAGTGGAATAATTAATGTATTGGTGCTTTTGGACTCAAGGATTATATTTTGGTTATAAGAATAATGTGATATATATAAGGATTGTACTGTAGTACTTGTTGTTTTCATTAAGATTTTAATATGATGAATGTAATCATATTTTTATATGTGAAAATAAGAGAAACTTTACTTTGTTTGAGGAATCTGATGATACAATTGATTTTGGAATTTAAAGATCTTTTAGAGAAAGTTTGGACGGACGTATTTTGGATAACTATAAAGGTTGGAATGGATTAAGTTAAACTTTGGATAGTATTTTTTAAGGTTAAAACATTTATGAAGATTATTTTTGGAATATTATAATACTATAGTTTTAGGAAAAGGACAACCTACAGGTTGGGGGATAACCCGTCGCGTCGGACAAAGCTGTAGGAATCGAACCCACAACCATAGTGTGACAGGCCTTTATTACCTACCACTAGCCTACAGGAATTCCTTGTTTATTACAAAAAAGTTTTCCTAATCTAAATGGTATGTGATACAATTATGATAAATAGAATAGTTTTGAGTTCTATTACCTTTTAGAGTTAATGATTGGTTTGTGGTAAAAATTTATTAAAGAATGAAAGTCTACATGACAAGTAAGTATATTTCCTTACGTTCTTAGTAAATCTCCTAAATAAATTTCTCAACTTTATGAAAGGTAACTTAAAACAAAAATGTTGTCGGTTAACTTTTCCAATTGGGGAATTAATGACCGTTTAACCAAACACAAGTTTGTGATTTTCTTGTAGTTAACTTTCTCCTAATCCTATTTTATACAACTCTCTATCAGACCTTGATGGTTTGTTTTTCCTCCATATCCATATTTTCATATAATCCTAGTATGGGCTATCTCGAGTGACCTTTGTACTTCTCTTTCTTTTTTTTAATGTTATATTTTTATTAACCTTATTTCTGATGTGGGTTTTCCAAAATGGTATTTTCTATTTTCAACATTTTATTTTCAAAGAAAAATTTTAAATTGCGAGGACGCAATTTATTGAAAGAGGGGATAATGTAACACCCCAAGCTTCCATGGTACTCTCCTCTTTGAATAAGACAGTAGCGTGTGTTGTACTCAACATCGAGTTCTAACACACACCACAACCATTCAAAATAGCCTTCATGAATAGTAATACCTAATTTTTTAAATTTTATAAATTTTATCTTTCATAATGGACTTTATTTTTGGATTTGGAATATCGAATTTAGCCTAGGGTAAAATTTTGGAACTTTTCGGATAACTTTTACATTTTAATGAATAGAGAAAATTACTAAATTTTAATTAAAAACAACTTTTTTAATCAAAATAATTAATGGTGAAAAATTATTATATTGAGTGGTTTTAATGTATAATTAGAATATAATTTTACCATTTTATCCAATGGTGGTCATTATAATTAACTTCACTTTGAAATTGGACATAAACAATTGTCAATCTTTTGATTGATATTGTTTCTTAAAAACACGCTATTTGTTTTGACAACAGGAATTAATTATAAAATTAATTAATCCAACTTATATGTTTGTAATTTTGTAAAATAGACACCATTTTTGAATTCAGAATATAAATTATAGCTTAGGGTGAATTTTTGGTATTTTTCTAAAAAAAATCAATTTTTGATGAAAAGTGAAACCACTAAATGGTAGTTTAAAAACTAATTTTTTGTGTAAATGAAACATTACCAATTCTGTGATTTGATCTTAAAATATCCGAAATACATGGTTTTCATTAGGAAGTAAAATTTGGTACAATGGGATTAAAATAATTTTTTGTGAATAGTAACTTTTAAGTTTAATTAATCGCGATTAAAGGTAATTAGTGAAATTTAAGGTAAAAATGATATTATAAAAATATGAAAATATCTTGAAACTTGTCCTAACCTTATTGGGTGAGTCATGGCCGACCAAGAAAATCCATGGGTCAACTTGGGGACCCCATGGAGCCACTTGGGTTAGAAAATGACATTAATAACTTTTTATTTAAAGTAAAAATAAAACTGTCACAAACATGTGTTGTTTTACTAAAACAATAATTACATGGGGTTATACAATTTAACTTTTCGACTATAAATATTCATTGGAAATCTAAAAATATTTCCTACATCATGGTAATTATTATATAATTTTTAGGAATTAAACAAATAAATTTATTTATCACACCATGATGATGAAGCGATTACCTCATTAATGAACATTTTAAATAAAATGAAACGATAATGTAAAATATAAGACTTACACTTGTCAAAGACCTATTGGATGGGTATATTTCGAACCATTATCACCTTATCCTAGAAATATATAATTTTGGGACCTCTAAAAGACGAAAATCATTTCATAATATTGTAATATTTCATGACTTTCCAAGAGTTCCCCTCTTCTCCTCTTATAAAAGGCCCCCACCACTACCACCTTATTCACACCATAAAGCCCTTTGTATTGGCCAAAATCTGCCCAAATACTCTCTCAACTTCCCTCTATTACTCCTAGAAGCCTCACTATAGGCATAATTCATCCCAAGGAAGCCTTTGGCTCAAATCAAAAAGAGTTACCTGATTTTAAGGTAATGTCTTCTCTTATGTTATTTTGTTTTATTTTGCTTCTCCGACCCCTTAAACTATTTTTATTCATTTATTTTGTAACAACACCAGTATATTCAATATAATAAGATGTTTGTATGAGAATTATTTGATTTACACTTACACACACCTTCATCTAATGGTTAAAGAACATACTGTTTCTGTGGTTGGCGAATTTATGCCTCACGAAACAATGATTGTTCAATATTTTTTTAACACCTCTCATGGTGGCCATTAATATGTAACTATATTTATAGATGATATATATTATGTTTATTTTTCCTTATGCTTCTGTATTTCTCATTTATGTCATACGTTTATGATTTCCATTATGAGTAAACGCGATAATTTCATTTTAGGAAGTGCGGACTACCGCCCCCTCAAAGTGATTTGAATCGTTAATGCCATATGTGGGATGTATAAATGATGGAGTAAATGATATTATATATTATATTATACTGGAATTATAATATACCTTTATATAATTATGATTTAATTCCATTAAATACAGAATAGAAATAAAAGTAGCGTTCATGCGTACGTACGGCTTACCGTCTCCATGAATGGTGCATTTCATTTCTTGCCTCTAAATGTTATGTAATATTATAAATAAATTTATATAATGGATATATATGATATATATGATATCTACATCATTAATATAATTCTGTATATAATGGATATTTTACCACATGAACAAATTGTAATTATAAGAAGTTTATTTTTAACTCAAGTACCAAAGATCGACAAAACGACCGTTATTAACTTAAACAAATACATAATGTTCATAACATGGTAATAAGCGATATAAAAGGAATAATGAACTTTAAAAGGTTCTTAAGAAAGTATAAATTAACTATATTTTATTATTCAAGAGTTTAAAGAATGATCGAGTCAAGTCGGACATGAGGTAAGGGAACTTCTTACCCCAATTTATGTTCTTTAGTTTAATCTCCTTCTTTCAAATTATGTCATGATATTATTATGTCCTATATTTTATTTGTACTTTAATTATGTGAACTTATAGTTAATACACATAATAGATCTATTTTATTTAAAAATAATTATCTTTGTAAGGGACTTCATCTCAATCTTCTTTCATTGAGACATATTTTGTTTTATACAAAACTTTCTTTTATACGGTGTATAAACCCCTTTGACTTTTACGTTTATTCAAGATGAATTTTTTTTTATATGAAGCATTTTACTAAACGAAAAAAGGGACTATTTTTTTTCGTACGTATGCGGGGACAACGACTTCTCCACCGCCGTGACCATTATTTGAGTTTCGGCTTCCTCTACCAGTCATAACTTTTTTAAATGAAAAATAATTACAATGTTTTAATTTTCTTTTATTTTGGTATTGAAAATGGTTTTGAAAGTGTTTTTTATATCAATGTGTTGTATTGATATCTTGTGATTGAAATGTGGAAATTATTGTTTCCTTTATGCATGTTTTATGTGATATGATTATGTTATGGTTTATGATATGTTTAAACCTATTCATATGAGGAATGCATTGGACTTAATATGTGATGGGTGGAGCCCGCTATAGATCCTCGATGCATCGGTAGGTCTGATGAGACAAACTATTGTCTTGGCACGAGGCCTTGACAAAATCTTTTTTTAGGTCTTGGCACGAGGCCTTGGCTACGTGGTTATGATAGTCTGGCATTATGCATTCCATTATTATGAAAGTGGTTATTGGTAATTCATGTGATTATTCGACTAGTAGAATATCCATGTGAGTAAGGAAATGGCATTATTTCTTTTTATTTTGCCATATTATGCTGAATTCCAAGTTTAAAAGGCTTTTTTTCAGTCATACATTGCCTTAAATGTTTATGTTTATATATGGAAGCTTCTGCAATATTGTTATCCTTATTGAGCATCTGAGCTCACCCCTTTCAATGTTTTAATTTTTTCAGGATGTGAAGAAGTATTTTATGAATGACCTGCAGGGATAGTTATAAGGGGATATCAGTGTGGACTATAGAGACCATGTTATTGTAGTTTTTCACTTTATGATGTAATGTAACTTTTATAAATTTATCTAGTGTTTCCAAGGCTACTAAACTAATCGGTCTTTCAAGACTTGATCTTTGTGATCACGCCAATGTTACGCAATAATGCACTGACTCTAGGTAACTAGGGTCGGGGTGTTACAAATACTATGGGATTTCATTTCTAGAATAATGGATGAAATTTTATTTTGGAAGAATATATGTTTTTTGGATATTTGGGTTATTTATGGAAATGGTTTACTTATCATTGAGAAATTATGATTAGGTTAATTACACTTCATTATGAGACATTAATAGTAGATGAAGTTATTTGGAGATAAATGTTATGATTTATTGTGGAAGACTATGTGATTAAATCCTTCTATGTTTTGGGTTTAAATCTTAGTTTGGTTTACTTTGAAGAATTTTATGGTCAATTGTTTATTAAATGGTCTTTTTTGAACTTTTAATTTTGTTTGTTGAGTTTTGGAGATTATGAATAATATTTGTTTTTTTAAAGGATTATCCCTTTTTTGGGATTATCTGATCCTGTAATAAACATTTTGGTTTTGGTTAATGTCTAATGATCTGGAAGATATATAGTTCCTCTTTTGTTGATCATGCGATTCTCTAGAAGATTATTCTAGAACGTTAGATGTGAACAAGTCATCTTGAATAAACATAATTTTTTAGGAAAGATAAGTTTTGGTAGAAACTTATTAAAGGATGAAATTTTACATGAAAAGTAAGTACATTTCCTTATGTCGTTAGTCAATCTCATAAAAAAAATCTCCAACTTTATAAAAAAACTTAAAACAGAATTTTTTTTCTATTTACTGTCCCTACTGGGAAACCAAAGACTGTTTAACCTATCACAGGTTTGTGATTTTCTGGTGGTTAACTTTATCCTAATCTTGTTTTCTATCACTCTCCATCTGAACTTGACACTTAGTTTCTCCTCCATATCCATGTTTTCATGGAATCCTGGTATGGGTTATCTCGGGTGACCATTGTAGTTCTATTTCATTCTTTTAAAGTTATGGTTTTATTAAATCGTTTTTCTGATGTGGGACTTATAATGAAGTTTCGAAGCACAATTTTAAAATTGCGAGGATGCAATTTTTAAAAGGGGGGAAGGATGTAACATCCAAAGTAAATAAAGAACAATAAATTTTCATATTTATTAAAATTTCTGAATTAAATATTAATTTTAATTTAAAGGGGATACTTGGTTCGATGTCATACCTAATACGCAACAACGAGTTTCTTTTAAATCTTACGTTGCACAAAACATTGAGTTATACTTAAAAATATTAATATAATTTTATTATTTTATATGGTAGTTAATGTCGTGCCATAGTATTGGCAGGAGTGAACAGAACTAACTAAAATATTATTAAACATGTTTTACAAATGTTTTTACATTTATCCAATAAAATATAGAGGCTTAAAATTTGAATGAATCTAATTTTAATCATATATACTCGAATATTTATTAAAAGGTAAATTATCCTCCTTTTGATGGAGAAACCTCTTAAATAATATTTTTGGTCACCTTTATATATTCCATTTTAAAAAATAAAATTATTATTTAAAATCAAAACCTCAAAATTTATTTTGGGTAAAGTTTTGGTATTTTTCTGAAAAAATTAAATTTTTAATGAATAGTGAAGAATAGTGTATTTTAATTCAAAACTTCTATTTAATCTAATTTATTTTTATAGTTATATGATCTTTTTAATTGGTTTTATTGTGTAATTATATTATATATTTTTTAGTTAATCTAATGTTTGTCATTGGAATTAATTTCACTTTGAAATTGGACATAAACAAGTGTCAATCTTTTGATAGTTATTATTTCTTAAAAAACATGTTTTTGTTTTGACAGTGGGAATTAATTTTAAATTAATTAATGCAACTTCTATGTTTCTAATTAGGTAAAATTCACATCATTTTTGAATTCACAATATCCAATATAGCTAAGGCTGAATTTTTTTTGTATTTTTATGAAAAACATCAATTTTTTTTATAGTGAAAACTTTGAGTAGTAGTTAAAAAACCGACTTTTCATTTAAATAAAATTTTACTACTTATGTGAATTTATTTACAAAAATCCAACATATATGTTTGTTATTATTTAGTAAAATGTTCAATATGATGAAAATAATGTTTGGTGAATAGTAACTTTTGACTTTTATTTACCGCAGTTAAAGGTAAATAGGGTAATTCAAAGTAAAAATAAAATTATAATAATATTAAATTACCCTAACATGTGTCTTGATCCTATTGGTTGATACATTTCCGACCTTGTGAAAAATTTGGTGTATTTTGGGACCCCATGGAGACACTTAAGAGTGATAATGACACTTTATATTAACTAATTTAAAGTAATAAAATAATAACAAAAACAAATATCTTTTAGTAAATCAATTCATACATGTGTTTATATAAGTTATCTATTAGACTATAAATATTAATTTGAAAGATAAAAATATTTCCTATATCATGGTATTTGTTTAATAATTTTTAGACATCAAATTAAATAAATTATTTATGACACTATAATGATGCAGTGTTTACCTCATTAATGAATTATTTAAATAAATAAGATTATGAATATTAAAAGAATATAAAAAACCTGTTCAATACATATTATCTGATTTAATTTCAAAAAACAGTCATCTTATATTCGACATTGATATTTTTTGGACATTTAGAAACCGAAAATCATTATATATTAAAATAATATTTTCAAGCTTTCCTAAAGAGCCTCTCCTCCTCCTTATAAAAATCCCTCACCTATAACCCATTACTCACACCTCTCAAGCCCCTTGACTCATCCAAAATCTTCCCAAATAATTTCACAAGATCCCTCTATTCCACCTAGAAGCCTTACCTTAGGAAGAAGGCAATTCAATAAGTCCTTTTGTTTCAAATCAAAGGGAGTTACACTATTTCAAGGTAACGTCTTCTCTTAAGTTATTTTCGTTTATTTTCCTTCTTCAACCCCCTAAAATATTTTTATTACTTTATTTTACAACAAAAAAAGTATCATAAATACACTTGGTTGTTTATTAGGGAAATATTAGAACTAAAATTAGACACACCTCTGTCTAATGGGTAAAGAACATACCTTTTCAGTGGACGACAAACTACTACCTCACGAGACGATGATTGTTCAATCTCCTCCTACCACCTCTAATGGTGGCCATTAAGATGGAACTATATTTAAATGTGATACATATTGTATTTTTTCTGTATCTAGACTTCTGTATTTATCATTTATATCATACCTTTATTGTTTCCATAATGGTTAAATAAGATAATTTCATTTGGGGAAGTGCAGACTACCGCCCCCTCAAAGTGATATGAATCATTCATGACATATGTAAAAAATATAAAAGGATGGAGTTAATTAAATTACATAATATAGATATTATAATGGAATTATAATATAACTATTTGTTATTATTTTTCGATTCCTTTAAATATAAAATGAAATGAAAGTAGCATTCTTACGTATGTGCGGCTTACCATCTCCATGAATGGTGCGTTTCATTTCATAACTCCAAATGATATTGAATATTATAAATACATATAAAATGGATATATATATGATATCTATGATATCAAAATTATGAATATCATTTTGGAGATAATGGACTTTTGACCACATGGGCATTTTGTAATTATAACAAGTTCATTTTGGACTAATGTTCCGATCATCGACAAAATGTCCGATATGAACTCAAATAATTAACTAATTGTTATAGAAAGTTAATAAGCGATATAGTATGAATAATGAATACCAAATATTATCTTAATGAATTATAAATTATCTTAATTTTATTATTCAGGAAGAACACGGAACATACGAGTCAAGTCGGACACGAGGTAAGGGGTTTTTTATATCACTTTTAATTTCATGAGATTTCCATTGTTAACCACTTATTTATTGTATGTGGTGTATTGTGTACTTAAATTTGTTATATATTATCATAATTATATTTATTTTCATGTTATTATGTGATTCATTTGGTGGTTATTAACTTTTGTTCTTAAATCTCAATTGATTACAACGTGGTATGGGGTTTTCATATCACTTTTTATTCATGTGCAATTCACGCGATATTTGCCGCTATTTCATTTTGTGTGGTGTATGTACTTCCCATGATTTTATTATTTGTGAAATATAATTTAATATATGGATATTTAAATATTCATTGTATTTTCTTTCATGGGGTGTATGTTTCGTAAGCTACCAAATCGTTAAGGGAACTTTTTAACCCAATTTCCATTCCTTGGTTAATGTTCTAATTCTTAATTATGTCATGCTATTATTATATGTGGAATAAATGTTTATTTATTTATGTTTTAATTTCAACTCCACTTTTTGTGGATATACTTTTGATACATATAATCACTCCATTGATAAATTCTCATGTCATTGATATTAACTTGATAAGGGTAATCTTAACTTCAGTTTCCATTCATTGAGTTAAACATCCAAGTCATTGGTTTTGTTTTAGAAAGAAGACGTGTGAATGTCCTGTGATTGATTTACACTGAAAATCCAATCATATTGAGTGTATTTATATTTGTCACACATTATTATTTAATTGATTTATCTTTAATCTAAGGATACTGTTTTTATAAGGGATTTCGTCTTAATTTACATTCCATTGAGACTTCATTGTTGTTATGCACAATTTCACTTTTATATGGTGTTAATACTATCCTTTGGCATATTATACCCTAAATAATTATATTTTAATGATATTATAATGTTTTATTAATTTTATTCCTCAATTATTTGTATGTAAGCGTCTCTCATTTGGTTAAGACCTCATTAACTAAAATATCATTTTCAATGTTTTAAAGATTCATTCTTATAAATAATTATCATATATTTCCATGTTTTAAAAATGGTATTAAGGATTTATTTATATGGATATGAATGTTTGAAATTAAAATTCCTTTTAAATGTTTCAATTTGGTATAAGACACGTTTATTAAACAATCACTTTATTAAATGTTTTAAATGGTTTTGAAAATGGTTTTATAAAGCATTGATTATGTCAATATCATAAAATGATATATTGTGATTTCAATGTGGAATTGTTATCTTTCCTTTATGATGGTTTTATGTGTTGTGAATATGTTATAGTTATTGGGCATCATTTCTATATACGGGTGGTTCCGTGATACACCTAGGGTGGGTGAGCCCGAGATAGCTCTCCAATGCATTGGGTAACACGGTGGAGGTAAACATTAATGTTTATCCTAAGGGATTTAGGGAATATACTGTGATGGGTATTCCAAACTTCACTCCCTTCTTAGCTGTGAAAGCTATAGTGTAATTATATTATGATTTCCATAAGTTACCTTTCTGATTTATGATTTCTATGTTTTATTCATAAATCATATGATTTCATGAGGAATGTTAAAGAGCTTATGTTTTTTATGTATTGATAAACTAATGTCTTATTTCATTATTTTATAACCCTTAATGAGCTTTTTATGCTCATACCATGTTTTTGAAATGTTTTTCACAGGGTATAAGGCAGGGTAAGGGAAAGGAAGAACTCAAGAAGATTTATATCGAGAAAAGAGATATTGTTTTCTTTTGAGAATTTTTATTTTATGAAAAAAATGGATACTCAGTAGATGTGTCTACGTTGTAATTTTTGAGATGTAATGTAATAGTTATGGCACAATTATCTAAAACTCTAATCCTAGAAGGATCCTCAATGTGAATTATTAACTTAATTCAAGATTATATAATGTTTAAGGCTGGGGCCATATACATATCATAAATTAGTGACAGTAAAAAACGGAATAAGTTTGGGATATCACACAATTCAATTGATCATATCATTATATATAGTTGTGTTAAGAATCAAAATGTAGGTCCAAATGAATTTCATTATAGTACTATATTTTGAGTGAATAATAGTCATATAAATATAACCTTTTATGATATAGAAAATTCTATGCTTATGTGTTTATTATCAAAGGATATGACATGAGATAAAATATTATTTGATTTGAGAAACATTTTATGATAGTGATATTAATAATAAGATATAAAAAATTTAAGGAAACTCATATTGTAATAGTACCCTATTTTACTCTTGGATCATTGATATCATTGTACTAGTTGGATGTCACAATAATGACAAGGGGATATCAAAAAATTTGAAAATAAAATAAGATGTATTATTATTTATAATAAGAATATTTCACCTTTAAAGGAAAGTAAAAAATAAATATCATTAATTATTATACATAGAATTCGACACTTATGATTCAAATTTTTATAGTATCACATTCTATTATTAATTTTTTACATAATATATTATTTTAATATTTTGGGAAGATTATCAGATTATATAATAAGGATATTATTTCATCTAAATGTAAGAGAACACTATAAAATATGGAGTAAAAATATTCTATAAGAGTATAAGTAAAATAAATTAATGTTGATCCATTGATAAATCTCATGAGACACTTATATGAAAGGTGGGGCATGAAATCACAATAAAATTTTTTTTAACCATATTGGAGAGTTTTCTATTATCGTGGACATGTTATGTTTTATCTGTGAGAGAGGATATGACATATGATTATATAATCAAATAAATTCTAGTATACATGATAAGATACGATAAAAGTACAGAATATTTTTTCTTAATATTGAATGAATCCAGAGATATTGTTCTACAAGTGGAGATATAACTAAATTTAAGGGGCACTATAGGATGATTTATAGAATATAAATAAACTGATGGTCATACCAATTTTTGGGATCTTACATTGATTATGTTTTTGTTAGAATTTAAAGGGATATTTTCACCCCTTTATTGTTTTTAAATCAAATATAGAGTTATAACCACATTTTAAATGGTTGATCTGGTAAGTTTGAACTAAATACATTATTAAGCATCCATGAATAATTATAATTCATATATTTTCTCTTATTAAATGTTGATATTATGTTGAATGATAAAAATACTATATTATTATTATGATTTTGATATTATTTTAAATTTCTTAAATAATGATTTATATTTAGTTATTAATATCTCTACTTAATTGATCTCATATATTATAGATTCGAGTCGATCAAGTTTCTAGTTTTTAGATATCACTAACACAGGGATTGGAAACAATTTCTACAGTCCATTTTCTTGAAATCGATATATTTTGATTGGCAGTTTTTTGTAGAAATTATAAATTAGGGAACCATTGCATAATCTGAATACTTATAGGTAATTATAAAAATCTACTAATAAAATATAACCAACATATTGTGATCATTATTTGTTGGTACTCCCAGTTAAACATCACTAATGTTGAATGGTCTGTGATTATAACATTCTTCACTAAAAAAGTTTAATATCAAGGAAAACTTTTTCTGAGGACTGGGCTATAATATCCTAAGTAATCCTACCCTGAATTAGTCCCTTATACTTATTTCTGATTAGTTCCACCTTATTTTCATTCCAACCAGTTACATGCAATCATATAAATTCATTAAAATATATTCACATATTTTTTAAAAGTATAAAAAAATATTAATAATATACATTAACAAATAAAATTACATGTACTAGCCTCCTTTATATACAATCCAATATTTATTTAATTTATAGTTACCTTATGAATTAAAAATTATTTTTTCCAATCCAACATAAATCTGGCATCAAAAAATGGAATCATTTATAGGGAGGATTTATCGAATTCATTTTTATTTGGTTTTTTAATTTATTATTTAATATTGAAAATAGAATAAATGAAAAATTTATGAAATGTTGGATTTGTATATCATTATCTTTATAATTATAGAACATGAATGGTTATATTAATGAATATGAATAAGATTTATTAATTTCAAAATAAATTTGAAATTTTCATTTTTACTAAATCTAGTGAAATAAATAGTATTTTTTATTCCAAATCCCATTTTGAATATATAGAAAAGATGATTAAAAATACAAATCAATAATTAAGAGACCTATATGAAATAAAATTCATATATCCTAATCACTAAACTAAATATCCATCATTACAATACATATTTTTGTCTAAACATGGTGTGATCTATCTTTTTAAAATTCTCATGGTCTATCCTGAAAAGGTCCAAAAAATAATATTGATGAGATTAAAAATTTATGATAAATTTTATTTCATAGTTTTGTAGTCAAATATAATTGGAATTGGAGATCGGTTCCATTATATTTTAAGTATTAGATAAATAATAGTTAAAACGTACTAATAGGATATGTGAAATATTAGGATGACCTTAATGGGGTATTCCTGTATATTATTTTCCATATATATGTGACTCTAATAGTTATGGATGATGTATATGGTTTACGAACATTGAGTGGTAGAAACTATATATATATTAAGAATTATTCCAGAAGCATTGTGAAACCTGGCCATAAGAGGACATCGAGTGGAATCACATTCTTTTATTTTTTTACCAATGATTATTTGACTATAAACACAATCATTTGAATATATCATTGTGTGTATATTTTATAGAAGAATCACTATAAAATTTTAAATAACTAATTGAGTTGATTTATGATATTATTAAATAGTTTTCACCAATCGGTACAGACAATGTTGTTCCCCAAATAACATATATCGAATCACTACCTCTTGAAATAAATTTATGTTCTGTCAATAATACATGGTGGTTGGATACTAATTAAAATTATGAACCATATACCCATCCTATGGTGAGAGGAGTTTATACATAAAAATAGAATTATGAATATTTTTATCCTCAAGTTGAAGACATTTATAGTTACATTACTGTGGTCAAAGGTAGATTGTATCAATAATCAATGAATACCCATGTTTGGATGTAATTTTCTCAAGTAATCTATGGATTTAGAATAAAAAACTATTGCTATCTTTTTAGAAAGGATACTTTATGTGTATTGAAACCCCCAACAATACAACATATCACTATAAATAAAGGATAACTAACTAACCTTTAACCAACTTATAAACATATAAAAACTATGAGAAATTCAATAAAAATTAATTGATGAAGTAATAAATATGGTTAATAAGATTATAAGTAATATAAAAAATTAGGGTGAACTTATGGAAAATTAATTTTCCAATATTTTATAATTTAATAATCTCAACAGATTCCTAATCATGATGTCAAAGTGAAAATGACCACTATAATGATTTAGTATGAAATATAAAAAGAAAACAATTAAGAGAAATATTCCCCAAAATATAATAGAGTGCAAGAGTAAAACAATTTTAGAAGTAATTTTAGATATCCAATAGAATATATAGAATTATAAATGGTATTTAAAAGAGAGAACATAAATATTAAGTTAATGAATAGGAATTATATTTCATTTCTATTTCTATATATGATGGTAGAGTCATTGAATATTTATGGAGTATTGATTCCAAAAGTGGTACTATACATTTTCATGAATGTTGAGATAAAAAATTTCTAATTTTAAATCTATTAAATAGATCCCAAGGTATTTGATTTTTGAAACATTATTACACATGCTAAATATATGGATTCAATTTGATGAAAGTATTTTCAATGGTGAAATAAATTGGCCTTAGAGACACCACAACATCATAGAAAAAATTAATGATCCAAGAACCTTCAATATCCTATATATAGTAGGTAATTCCTATATTCATTAATTCTCATTGTGATTTTGATGAATTAATTATTATTTTACTCGTTATATATATTATTCATTTTAGAATATTTATTTAAATACAACAAGGGTGGAAATAAAACTTGTATACTAATCCATTACATTACTTGAAGGAGCATTTGGATAGTAATTAGTTGGATTTGGGATCCTAATATTCTATGATAATGTTTTTATGAACATACAGGAAATATTAGAAAGTTCCCATTCCCACTTTTATTTGGAAGATCATTTAAAAAAACTACAGTTATTAATATATGTGAAGGAATATTGATAACGTAATTTTAATGGGATACAATTAATTTATATATCTAAGATTAAATAAAGTATAAAATTAATTAAAATTAAATATTTATACATATATAATTTAAGGATCACAAATCATAAATAATATTTACACATTATATGATATTAATAATTTAATAAAAAAACTATGAAATATATAATATACCAAAAAATAATATATTTTTTTTGCACTTTATGAATGATCAAATCTGTATGGAATGTTGAATATATTACTAGAGATGAGGTAACAAATTATTAAAATTATTTTCATGATTTTTTTTTTAAAATTAAAATGATACTGATAAAAAATTTCTATATAGGAAATGGATGTTTCAGTTTTCAGTGAATCCAACAAACATCAATTACAAATAAAACCATATCAATACGAAATAAAAAATATATCAATATAATATAAAATATATTTCAATAAATTGTGAGGATACAATGCAGGTGATATTTAGGAATAATCATTTCCATATCATATAAAATCAATTAATAAAAATTCTAAAATTGAATCCAAAATGAATAAATCTTGGAGATATTCCTTGAGTAAGAACTATAATTTTCGTGCATACAATGCATATTGAATCAAAATTAAAAGTAGTAAGAAAACAAATTATTAAACCCAATTATATTAGAATTATTAAAAAAATTCTTCATTGTTTCATTGAGATATGAATTATATACCACAATTATGACTCCCAGATAGTATTCCAATATATATATATATTTAATGAAGATAATATTAACAATTTGAGAAAGAAAAATATTATGATTTAGTGGAACTTAATATTCAAAATATTTGGAGGGATTTTCATTATTATAAAAATAAAAAATATCGAACTAGGAATGATCATTTTCAGATATATCCATTGATGAAATATTTTATAGATTTGTTGAAGAATATAACTATTGAATCCTTGGTGAGTTTTATATATTTATTCAGGCTCCAATTTCTCCTACAGACTATGAGAAAAATACTTATAATAGTCCTTATGGAACATTTTATTATATAAAAATTCCATTTGAAAAATAAAATTCTCTTTGTTTGTTTTAAATATGTATGGTGAGTACATTTTTTTATTTTATTGTAAAATTAGTGGATTTTTTGATGATTTCATATTATGAGTAACTTCCCTTGAACATTTCCTTTTAAGAAAATTATTTTCCCTAAAACATATAATGAGAAAACATTTTATAAATTTTATAAATTTATTTTTCCTATTCAAAAATGGATTTTGTTGGGATATATCATTTGATAAAATGTGACTAAGGAATATAAAACTAAAATAGAACTCAAAAGATCTATGTTTTATCGTACTTATGTTGAAAAAAATAATTCCTTAAATATATAAATTTCCATAATATGTTTATCAAAAACATTAGTAATAAAGAATTTATATTATCTAATTTAGATTAGAAGCATATAGATTTTTTATTAAATTATACATTCCATAATTCCACTAATAAGATTAAAATTAGGTTTGATACAACTCCCACAATTCAAGAACCATCATTAGAAACTCCCTTTGTATTGATGTGTGAAACATAAAAAACTTTAGTTGGAGAAGTTCATTTATTTAAGTAGGATTAGAATAATCATGTATTATCTTATTCTTCAACAACATTTGATGTATACCATACCAACTAAACTGAAAAAAATGGAATTTTTTATAATATAGATATTTATTATAAAATTTCATATAATTTCTAATTTGTAATTAAATGACTATTTATAGTGACCAAATAACACTATGATATATAATGAAGAATAATAAATCAAAACCCATCCTGGTATGATGCATCAAATATTTAAAAAACTTATAATTTGGAACTAGAATTTTATTTAATGACTTATGTGTGGGGTTATCCAAACTTGTGAAAATTTTATAATGATTAAACAATAAAATTACTCCTTCCTACACATAAAATACATTATTTACTATGTTTTTTATACATAAGGATGTGGAGGATTGTTTATTCCTAAATGGGGAAAAAATAAAAGTATAAGAGACTTGATTTTATTTTCATACTATTTTTTTGGATTCAAATGAATTTTCTATAACTTTAAGGAAATTTTAGATTTTTTTAAACTATAATGAAAATATAAATTCATTAAAAATCACTAAACATATATGATATTTTTATGTGTGGTGAATTTAATATAGGAATTAATTCCCCAAGTAATATGGATTTTTTTATATTCTACAATCCGTCAAATATATATTTATCATGGTTGAGACTAAGGGCACTAGAATTGATAACCCCTGACATCCATCACATAAGCTGTAAAGAGCCAGGGATATTAAGTGGTTAGAGAAAACATTATATGTTATGGAATGAATATAACTTGTAGTTTCATTAATGAATGATTTTTTAAAATTCCATACATTCATTAATCATATATGAATAAAAAAAGAGAGGTCACCTAATTTGGAGGAAGAGATTGGTCCCTCCCTAATGATCACCACACATACAAACATTAACATCCTATACAATAATTAGTATCTCTACAACATTTATATCTTTGAGGAGGAATACAGAAAATTATCCTCTATAGATAAAATTCTATTAATTTTGAAAATGCATTAAAGGAGTATGATGATTGGTCTTCCCATTTTATACTGCATTTAAATCCAAGTATTGATCCCTTGTATACCCTTACATATGAGAGTATATATTTTTAGTAGGGAATAATTCTTTGACATGGGTACACATATGTCAGAATTAGGAGTAGGATGACAGTAGTGCGGATTAGGCATGTGTTGGTTTCATAGTTCCATGGTGATTGGGAGTGGAACATTATGGACAGGAAAAATGATGTCGGCAGTGGGATTCATTGGATCGGCTCTTTATAGCAGTAATTGTATGATATCAGTGATGAAGTGGATATTTTCACTCTCATGGAAATGGAACTATTGACCAAAAGTATACTTATAGATGTCTTCTTATAGGCTATAAGTCTAATTGTATATACACGACTTGGAAATCAATTTTGATGGCTATGGCATACATGACGGAAAATGAAGAAAAAGCCAATGGTTCAGAGGCCTGTGATCCATGCATTGGGACTTCAGGCCAGTCATCTGACTTTATTCTATGTATTTCACAAGACAACGTTCCTTTATTCCTATAGGATAAGTAATTATTTCATCATTATACTATATAAAGGGGGTATTTCCTTAATAAAATAGGGGTTCATCCATAACGAATTTCATCTATTTTTTTGGAAATCTTAAGGGATAAAATTTGATTTCCATCAATGGATTTGTTCTATTCACGATCAATCTTATTATAGTGAACCATTATGATTATACATTAATATATGTTATGTCAATTTTGTTGTTGTGTGAGATGATAAATGTGTGGCCTCACCTTGACATTAGATGGTATCTAGTTCACTCATTTCCATCATATCATTTCTGAAAAATTTAATTGTCAATATTCAGTCTACAAGATAGATTAAAATATTTTGGTAAGATGGATCTGCAATAGATAGGGACAAATTGGAAAAGTTATCTAATTGAAAATTTTACTTTCATAGAATATATGTGGATTTTATATGGAAAACCATGACATTAGATCCCACAGATAATGATACAAGCATGTATGTTCCTCATTCTTGATATTTTACACATTATTGAGTTATTTGATGACCAGTTCTAAATCACCTATGAAGATTAAGTGGATTATTAATATCTATAATTCCAATTAAAAACCTTATATAAGGGATTAACATAATGCTAAATTAATCCAAAACCAATCCTTTTTAGGAATGTATAGTGAAAATGTTCATTTATAAGATAAAATAAGATAATCCCTAAACTAGCTCGGTTGAATTTTAGGTGCTTCACTATTTTCCCTAAAAACATTGAGAATCACCAAAAAACTAAATTTCCAATGTATTAGTTGTTTAATGGATGGACGAATCCTATTCATCAAGGAGATTTATTTTTATAGGCTACACATCGAGAGAGGCTGCATTGTGAGGATGTTCACTAATGAGTACATTTGGTCAACTTCTAGGATAGATAATTTATATCAAATTATTTTCAAATAAAAACCGATATTATTAGTCATATTATCAACATAAGATGACAAGGACTTCGTTTTAGTGGATAAAAATTCGACGTAAAGTTTATATCAGGAAATTTTATTTAGTGGGAAAGGTTTTACATTGAAAATATCAGTCGTATACATTATTATTTTAATATCCCTATATCAAATTTCATCTTCCAATATAATTTATCTAGGGTAGCATAAGTTGTTTTACTTGTTTAGATCATTTTTTTAGGGGAAATTTATGTGATTGATCCTTAGTTTATTAATAGAGGATAAAAGGTTTAGTGATATAGTTGGAATAAAAACATGACGTTGAAAATGATATTACTTGAGATCATAAATATCACTCTGAAAGTCCTTAACCCACTAATAAGTTACACTATTCTTCATCAGTTTTTAAAAGGAATACATTTTAAATTGAGTTTTTTTTGTGAATTCCTTGACATGAGGAAGGGTCCTTAAATCCCCCACAACACTAATATGTTTCAAGAATTGATCATATATATTATTTATATAGTATTATTATGGTAAAAATTAATTCTATGAATATAGATCCTAAAACCAATATATTTTTTAGATTTCTCCCCAAACATGAATTTTCATGTTTTCATCTTTATGTCTTGTGGTAAAAAATATTGAAAATCAAAATGTGTTCACTGAATTTTTTTGAATGTTTTTAGAATTGGATAACCAAATAATTGTTTATAAAATTACAATGTTTTATTGAGTTGGTTATAAAGTATATATATAATGGAATCAATCTACAAATACAAACTCTTTAGGGGTCACTAATGGTGGTTTATTCATAATATTCTTGGTCCATCATAGTATTATAGATGAAATAAAAATAAATATTGCATTGGTACAATAATATAATCTATTACACTAATATATGATTTCATGATTAGTATTGGTAATTAATATTTAGGGAAGTGTTTATTTAAATCCCTAAAATCAATTTAGACTCTAATTTAACTACTATTCTTCTTAATAAGGAAAATTATAGTAAGATATTTTAGATATTGGACCTTTTGAATAATTTCTTTCTTACCATCTTTCTTATATTAGATGTTAGCTTTGAACCATGGGTTAGATGAAACTTTCATGCATCATTTGTCTAACCACGGTGGTTAGTTGGAATTCATATGTAGTGAATGGATACCTAGAGATCAAACCTTTGAATTTCTATGTAATTCGATGCGGGAAAAATCTAGTGTATCCTTGGAAAGAAATTTTATTGATATTGTTCTACGAGATACTAAGATTTCATAGATCAATGATGGTCTTATTCCTTCATTCGTACCAAGATTCACTTCTTTAAAGTCCACGATAATGTTTAAAACACCTACTTCGAATGATGGTGGTGTATCACTTATCTAATATTATTATCCACCATTTTTTATTATGAGTGGAAGATAGTCTCACCTCATAATATTTTAGAGATGGTATAATTATATCATCATCCCCATTGATGAGAAAATATTTTGAATAGTTTTTTGGTACGTTTGGATCAACCAATACAACATGAATGGAGGTGAAGGTTCCTAATACCCGTATTCATATATAATCAAAAATCTCCAATTAATCAAACATAAAAGGTTGGATTGAATAGAAATTAGTCAAGCCTATATTTACGTATTGATACTCATGGTTGTGATTAATATTCATATATTTCACGGGAATCTCTTATTCAGATGATAACGGTTATTTGAACATAGTCGTTTGTTTGTCTATCATAAGTGAATATGAGGGTATGTGGATCTCCTTTTCTATCCAGATGGATTTTTGATTTCCCAACTATGAAGTTATTTATTTTATGTAATTTATGGGAAGTGAAAATCATTAATATTAACCATTTCATCTGTTGATTGGAGTGGATTCAATCATATCAGGGGTGTGTCTTTTGTTATATTTTTCAATAATATTAACTTCTCCGATATTTTTTAGTATGATTTTTGAAATAAATAGATTTAATAGACTCAAGTAATAATTTTTCAACATATAGTACCTAAACATTCCAATTAATTTATTATTTTAGAGAATGATAATATATAGAAGGATCCATTGAATGAAATTAAAGATAATATCTTACAAATTGGATTCTAAAGGTTATATCATTATGAATAACCATTAATTTAGAATAATATATAATATATATAAGATTACTTACAAATATAAACCTTCCAAGGTGTTTTTGTTAAATTATTTCATACCCCTATATTTTCAAATGATAAGGGGTTATATGATCCTCCTTATAACCCAAATGAAAAAGACTCTAATATAGAATGGGGTTAATTCTCTAAACACTATCCATCAGGGATTAGTGAACATTGACATTGTCAATATTTATATACACTTATCAGGGTCTTTTGTACCCATGTACTTTAGATCCTAGATATTATTCTATAATATAGATGGATACATGCCCTGAGTTAGTTCAGTTTTAGCTTGATATGTTTTTGAAATAAAAACACCCTTATTGAATTATTAGAATACATGAAAAGGAATTGATAGGGAAATGGATGAGTTATTTAGATATATTTGAGTTATATAGATTTAATGGACATGATATGATGATGGATATATATGTCATTATCTTATATTTATAAGTGGGGCATTGATACATCCCAATAAGGAGACATTCTTCAGCATGTAACATAAATGAATGGGTTAGATATATTGAACAATCTCATTCATGAATAATAATTAGGTGAATGTTTTTGGTTAAGTCAGACTATATTTCGCACTCATTTTCATTGACATGATATTTTCATAATTTCCAATTTATCAACTAATTTTATAAGGTATGAGGGATATTCAAATAATTAGAAATCAATTTAATGTCTTTTTAGGATCGCTAATGTGCATATAACAATGTTTCTTATATATTTATAATTTTAGTGGGGATTACACTTGTATTCCAGGGTCCACATCAACAATGTATACCTTGGATAAATGACCAACTTAATGAGAATTGGTGTGGTGATCCATTTAATAATAATCATCTTTATAAAAATAAGGGTATATCTGATGGGTGATGTTGACCCAACTATACCAGGATTCATTTTAAAAGTTTTGTTTTTAGATTGTACTGGTGATATTCCTCTAAATTAATGGGGTAGGAAATCTATGAAGGTATTAATACATATTAGTATCCATGGTTTATCCATTTCCCATGATTTTGTATAGTTATTGCACAATATTTTTATTATTTCAATGGATATCAGGTTATTGCAGAAGTTTCATAGGTAATTGGGGTTATAAATAGTTGATTTAGTTATGTGTTGATAATTTCAAGTTTGGAGTATGAGTTTCCATCATGTTATCCATTCATCAATTTTTTGTACAAGTCCATCTAAAATATTAATCAATTATCTTTCTTCTAATTGTGGAGTATCTAGAATATTCATTTCATGTGAGGTGGGGATATCAAGTGTCACTTACATTTACACCATTATCCTTGGATGAAAGTCATTGAGGGAGAATAAATCATATCTACAATGTCCCTTTATTTTATGGTCAGGATAGTAATTAGGGTGATCATTCATCCCATCCTATTTATTTTTTATGAAATCATGGACTGTGTAAAATTTATTATTTAAGGATGCAAGGAATTAACTGGGAACCTATTCATTAAAAAATAATAAAACATTATTTTTCCTATATTAAATCATTTGCTGAATTTCCTCAATATTTTCATCGTTTTGGGGATATTTCTATTATTTACTTGGAGGAGGATACACATTATATTTCTTAGGTTTGGGGACTAGAGTTGAAATTATTATTAGTTTGAGAGAGATAATAATAGTTTTTTCTTTTCCATAATTTATTTTATGCACTGGTGACATTATATAATATTTGGATTTAGATCAATGAATGGATTATTCCATCAACTGTTCTACATTAATGATCTCTAAAAAATATATTGGATAACATTGGTGTATGATACCTCTATGTAATTCATCATAGATATTATGTACAAAAAAATATTTTAATTGTTATTATTATTGTTTTATTCTTTATGAATATGTTAAATCCTTTTATATATACATGATTCTTTTCATTCATTAATCGTAATACTTCTTATATTATAAGAGGTTCAGAATATTTTTCGTTGGTAGGATGAATATAAGTTGTTAGTGGAAATTCCATATGAGATCAACAAAATGTTGAATTAATATGGATAAGAATTTAATATATGACTCAAAAAATGATGCTCTAATGTTTCCAAAAAAAGATATTGTAATTATTGTGTCAGTCTACTTAGATGCTCCCAACCATGTAATACACATATATATGAAGTGAATCATGTGTTTTTCTAGAACACTCATTCCATTAGACATTGAGATAATGGGATTCCAAATTTCAGGTTAAGGATGAGATAAATCCACCAGCCATGATATGATTTCCTCTCTATATGTGTTGGTGTATGTCAACCATCCATTTAACACTTCATAGTTAAAAGAGATTCAGAAAACTATTACGATGCTACCATATTGGATAATTCCCAAGTAGGTATTTTTATCTAATCCTAATATTATTATACAATCTAATCTTATAGAGAGTAAAATTATTGATTTATCATAGGATGACACTCCTAAATGTGTGTTTTTTGTTTCCCAATTTGACATATTTATAGCTTGTAAACATGTGTTGTTTTAAAATAGATATATTTATTCATCTTTAAATGTATTGGATGGAATGATTCTGCTATCATCATTTAAGAAACCTCCTTTTTTAATAGGATCACATATAGAAGGAACGACTACGTTATCTTGGGAATTACATTAAATTTTTATATTCTCTATAAGTATCTTAAAATTAATTAGATTTAATTTATTATTTTGTGTTTACTCTAATAAATTTTTTTCCTAGTGGAATGAACATTGACCTCATTTGGTGGTGGGTTAGATATAGAAGAAACCACATACTTTCATTTATGCCATGCATGGGCTCAAAAAGAAAATTTGATTTAAAATTCATAGTGATTCTCCCAAATCATATTCCAACCTATAATAATATCTTAGAAAAGATTCCCCTCACACTTTAGTAAAAATGATGTTTTGAAAAAATGAACTCTCTTTATTATACCCCGGTTGTATCAGTGTCATAATTCGTATTATATACAGGGTTTGTATCCCCTGCATTTACTAAATATATTTACACAATTTGATTCATATTATCATCTATATTAGAGTAATACTAGTAATTTTGAATTTTATAATACTCCTCAAGGGTAATTTCATAGTCCTTATTTTATAGATTAACTTATTAAACATATGACCCCTTTTTTCTTTAATTTCTTCTTTGGTTGATCCCATTGAGATGAAGTAGTGGGATATTTATGAATAGTGATTTTTAAATAATTTTTGCAAACTTATAATGAATATGGTAATGATAATGGTTTTGAGGTATGAATTTCTAATTGATTCATCCAGGGGATATGTCTTGTGGGGGTTCCCCAAGCCTAGAGAACAATGAGATTCTATGTGAAGGTATAAATATCCCCATCCCTTGATATGTGTTTCTTCTCTTTTATTAATAGTATAATGAAATCCCTATGAATAATTTCTAATTTAAACTATAGATATATACCTATAGATAATGTTTTATTATAATTGAGTTAGTTGAGTAAAAAATTACCCCAACCCAAATGGTTTGGGTTTCCATTACGCTGTTATAACTAATATTACATCATTTTTTGTATTTCTAACATATATTTATTGATGGATGCAACAGTTTCTCATAATATCTTGAAGAACCACTTTTAAAAAATACAAATATTGATTTTAATGTATGTTCCACTATAGATGTTGTGATTATTTCACCATTAAATAATCATGGTGGAGGTTATTATGGAATTCTTGTTCCCATAATGCATTTATTTTTTTCTTTTAGGAAAGAAATGTTTATTTTGTATAAACAATATTGTATACCCAATACCCTAATTTGATAATAGAGTTATGTTATTGAAATTATTTCCTTCATTGTTGGGATAAATTTGTTTTCTGTTAAGTGGGATGAAATGTAACACCCAAAATTCAATACAACCTATGATGTGTGCATAGATAGAATCCCTATGGATGATATTATATATTATCTTCACTTTATTCAAGAAATATTATTAGAGGTTCTCCTGTTTATTGAATAACATAGTGTTCTATGCAACTAGAAGAGTATCTTTGTCAATATAGTGTCACTTATCATAAATAATATTATGAAGATTAGTACATACCTCATATAGAATAAATCGATATATGATATGATGAAATATTGTCCATAGATTTCAATAAATAGGGGAAATATTTCCCTCTTTGAGGATTCATGACATAGCATATCGACTGGTAGATATAAAAATAACATGAATTTTATTTTATATTTTTACATTTCATACCACATAATGAAAAAGAAATAATCCATATGTCAAAATGATTCTTTATCATATTATAATAATAAGGGTTATTTTCCACTACATTATTATGTTATAGGGAATTGCATTTAATTTATTTTAAAAAAATCATTATTTTACGATCTGGAGATTGATCTTACAATGATCATTACTTCTTATCATTTAATTTTTAGGATAAAATGCTACAATTTGGTGGTCATTTCCCTTGTGTAGTTAAATTTATCCATTACTGTGTCTCTTTATAGAAGGGATACATTAAGAGGGTTTTCACATAGACATTATCTTTACTTTTAGGGGATGTACTAACTTGTTGAGGATATCTTCAATAATTTCATTGGGAGGGTCTCTATAGTTAGAAATGTTTTATTTCTATTGGGAGGAAATATTTAATGGACAACATAGGAAGTGAAACAATGGTTAGAGACTTCTTGTTCTCATGATGGAAATTAACTTTTGACAATTTTTTAATAACCATAGAGTGGACCTTGAGGGTTAGAGACTTCATATTTTCTATTATGGGGATGAACATCACTTAAAAAAATTACTTAATCAATATAGTGAGGACCTATATGGTAATAAATTTGTTAGATGTCATCTAGGGGTAGACCTTTACTCTACAAGTTTTCATGATCACCATAATGTGGGGATATATGTTTTTTTATTCATTGGTTTTTTTCTTGGATATGACCACCAATCCCACATAACTCATAAAAAGGATGATCTCTAATGTTGACATTGTATGATGGAAATACAATGTAACAAACTATTGATTGATAAACAAGAGGAGGACCTTTGAGTAAATTGATTAACTTGTTATCTATAGGATATCAACACATTATTCCACAATGATGGTTTCCTTTGTTTTTATAATGGTATTTTTCATAGAGAGGACCTTTATATATAATCATCACATTATTTTTAGGAGGGACTCTATAATAATGAACCTAGGATATACCTCCAGATTAACTTATTTATGATTTAAATAGGCTAAGACCTTTGCGGCAGTTTATTTTTTGATGGTTTCATTATATAGGGACTCCACAATTAGAATCCATGTTATAAAAGGGATATACTCCAAAAATATTTCAATATAAAGGACCTCTAGAGTTTCGGGATTTCTCAATGTGGGGAGAAACTCTAAAGTTAATGTTATTTTACCTCTTATATGAGGGACTAGTTTTGGTTTTATATAGAAACCCATACTTTTCATAAATAGATATCACATCTTAAAAGATGAAAATTCATTACATAACATAATAATACACAACTGAATCATATAGGTATACTGTCTTTGAAATAATGGATACATAAAAAAATTTCATAAGTGAAAATTATCATATCTCGTTAAATTCATCAGAACTTGAACCCTTCTTCGATATATCATAAATTATAACATTATTAATATCTTATGAAAAGGAAACAGAAGAAAGGTTGAGATATAATTCATAGTAAGGGTAAAAAAGTGAGTTAATAATAATCACATAAATATAAATTTAGTGCAATGGACAGAGAATATGAACATATCATTTGAAAAACAAACCTTGTATAAAATATATCATAATAATGAGTCATAGAATAATGTTTGGAAGATCAAAATACATGAATCATAATGGAATCGAATATCATGATCCATGAAATCATATCATTAGCATAATACATAGTTTTTTAGCTTTCACAAAAGCATATAAAGAATTCTCCTTGGGAATCAAGCATCAATAAAAAGACAATAATAGTGAAACATGTTCATTCCCCAAACTACAATAGAATTAAATGTTCAATCTCAAGACTATCATAGAGTACATATTCCCTTACAGAACCTGGGTCATTCCCCATTTAGATCAGTTTATCTCATGTGATATCAAACTTTAACTAATTTATTGGAGGGCTATATAACTTTGTCCCACCCATAACTTAATGAAAATCATATATATTTGTTTCAAAGGATCATAATCACTCTTCACATCATAGCCTCTAAAAAGTAAAAAAGTTTCATAGATATATCATCATTTCATTAGAGTATAACCTATGTAAAATAAATTTGTTTCATAACATAATTAACTCATCTAAAAGAGAGAGGTTTCATAAAAAAATCCTTAAAAAATCATCATCACAATCCATTAAATGAATTAAATTGTATAGTATCGTTAGATTATATCAATATTAAATCATATGTAATATCAATGGATGTAATCTTATATAAAAATTACCTTAAAACATATCTTGAATATTTCATGAATATAAAAACATTTCATTTTTGAACAATTCATTAAAATATATAAATTTATAAAATATTATGTAAAATATTTTTATTTGAAAATAACCTTGAAAAAATTAAAATAAATCTTCAAACCATTTATTGTCCATGATGATGGTATATTTTTTTATTGTTTTGTTTGTTAAAATATTGATTCCTTCCAAATTTATGGTAAAAATTCAAAATAACTAGTTCAGAAAATGATAAATAGATTTTATAAAAAAAATAAACAATAAATCAGGGGGACAATGACTTTAATAATTAATAGTATAATATTAAAACCATTATTGAAAAAAAAATTAAAAAACATGGATATTTATGAGTAATGATGTTGGATTGAAGAGGGAATAATGTTGATTTTCTATGTAAATATTATTTTAATCCCCTAAGTACTTAAATAGCGTTAAATGAAAGGAAATAATTTATTATCTAGAAATTACTAGTGGATAATAATTTTTATGATCTTCCTAAGAGTGGTACCATAATATTTCGTCATCATAAACATAATAATAAATAATCCTAGTAAAGAAATCGATTATTACAAAAAAACCATACTGGCTTGAAAAATTTTGAATCAAAAGACCAATGAAATTAAGAAACATAAAAAGATATTAATATCCCATTATTTTAATGATAATAATCAAAAAAATCATTCATGGTTACCATATAAACCATATAAAAAATTATGTGTTTAATATAGATTTTGTCCCACATAATGTCAAGTTAGAAGAAAATATCTTACCTAAGGTCTGGAATTCTTCATTAATGTTCAATCCTCATGTCAAATAAATATAAGTTTTTATACATATGATTAATAAACATAATAATAGTAATAATAATAATACTATTTATGAATTTCTTATACCCTTTTATCTCTCTTTTATTAATTATTCTTAATTTAAATAACTCTTCTGGGACATAATTGCTTTATTTTAATGTCTATTTTGGTTCTGTTGTTTTGGTCCCTATAATTTGATCATGGTTAAAACATTAAAAATTACTCATGATATAAATATATTATAAAATCATCAAATACATATTTATATTTATCCATAACATTATATATAGAAAAATTAATTACACCATTTATAGAGATGGTATGTTGTATGTATGCATGAACATTGTTTTAATTTTTTGATGAATGGAAAGAAAATGGTTAATTAATAATTATTATTTACATATTAGTTTCTATATCATATATATAATATTTATTAAATAAATTTTTCTTTATTAATATAACTGAATAAATGAAATGAAAAATCCATCGCATCACTTTGTGGAGCCGGTATACTACACGTACGCAACATCGACGTTATCATTTTCTAATTAATCGGAAGGTAAAATAAGTGATTTGATATTATAATTCCATAAGTATAATTATGTTATAAAAATTGTATATATATATACATACATACAAAGTAAATCTATCATTATATATATCCATGAGTGGTGGTGATGGAAAATTAATTTTGTTGGTTCACATGGCAGTAGTCTACCATACACAAGATCAATAATTTCATTTACCATTTCATGGAAGAGTAGATCGATACTCATTATATAGATAACATGACAACATATAAGTATGTTTAATATAAATTTTCATTATTTAATAATGGTTCATGAAGCTTTTTTATAGTTATAAAAATAATTAAAATGAAAACATGTTGTTAAGAACTATATCCCTTCTTTAGAAAACCTCTTAATATTTACACCAAAAGATCTTCCAGGATGGTTTTATGATAGAAAAAATATTTATATGACTTGGGGAACGTTTTTATAAATTTATTTGGTTAGGTATTTTCTGAAAAAATATGTTTTTTATATTTGAAGAAAATAGAATAAGTTGTTCCATTTTATAAAGGAGGGGAGGGGTACTCTTCGAATAATGTCAAATATTAAATTAATATAAATTAATTTAACAATTAAGAATAATTTTTTTTTATAATATTATAATATAATATATTTATGACTCTAAATACACTCATAAAACAAAAAAAATTCAATTTTAGATGATTTTATCACAGTTATCTTTTTTTCACCATGTTTTAACCCTTTTTTCCAATTACCACAATATTAATGTTTTGAAAATTTAGGGGGAAACCATGCTTGATATTATAAATATATAACACTTAATCAAACTAATATAAAAAATTTATCAATTTTAAATCACATATTAAATCATTATTTTTTATTAAATTTCATTAATGTCAATTTTGACACTATTCATTTAACTTGACTTTAAAAACATCAAGAAAATGGAATTTGAATATATAATATTATCACATTCATAAAATGTTAATTTTTTTTAAAAATATTTGAAAGATAATAATTTAGTCAATTTATACAGAGTTTTATATTTCCAAAATCATTTATTTTATTTTCTTTTTAGTTAAATAATTATTAAATCGGCTTTGGGTAAGAATTTAAGATAATTATTTCTTCACTAAATATGAGAAATAAAATTACATGTTAAAATAAATATTCCTTTAAATATAATGGTATAATACCAAAAATACCCAAACATACCATTTAAATGTCAAATTATTTATCTTTAAAATAAACATATATAACCAAACATTTCTTCTTTTTATCCCCATGCCAAAAATTTAAAGATAATAAAACAATAAAAATGACATATTTTCTTTTCTTCAAATAATGTAATACAGAGGTCATAATCATTGGCATATAGAAAAAAGTCATATATCAAATATTATATGATTTTAGGGGATATATAATAATAAAATAAAATTAATTCAATTTTTTTTTTAAAATTTTACTCCTTATGACATTATTTATACCCTTATTAAACATATTTTACCTTTACCGTTGTAATAGATTTTTACTATTTATTTAGACCAAAAAAATAAGTTCACAATGTTACATAATATTAATTATTATGTTTAAAAAAATTAACCCATTTTATAAATTTCAGTTAAACCATGTTAAATAATTTATTTTAATATTAAACCAACATTTGTAAATAAAAAATGGGTTATTTATAAAAATGAAATATTTGTCCTTATATTAACTATATGGCTAGTAATAATGACTATATTAATTTAAATTAATATAAAAATGTCATTTTAATATTTTCTTATTAGAGAATACTTTATTTAAGTAAAATTGAAAACCATTAAGAACATAAAATAATTTTCCAAGTTGTTTTTAAGCATAAAATTAAACTTATAAAAAAATCCTGAAAATTATTCATTCAATTTAAATTAATTGAAATAATTTTTAAAACATTATTCTTACGTAACATTAATACCATCTCAAAAATATAATATAGGTTTTAAAATACTTCTCTTAATGTAAACAAATTAAAGTAATTGAAAAATTGATATTTTTCACTATTCACGTAAAAATCAATAATTTCAGAAAAATATCAAAATTTCACCCTAATTAAATTTTAATATAAAAAATTTATAAATTGTTTTCATTTAATAAAGTAAAATATGTAAAATTTTGAAAAATTATTTTTGGTTTTTTTTAAAAAAAATTCAATAAACACCAATTTTGATTAAAATGGATTTTGGAATATTGTAACGAGTTTATGAAATATTTAGTATTTATATAGTATCAAATAAATGGTAAATTTAAATTATATTTCTATATAATTCATAGAGTGGTTAATCATATCCATAAACATCAATTTAATAGATATGTTATAATATATCATGGTTCTTTTACACTCGATGTTGTATATAATGCAAGCTAACCAAAAATAAGGATTTATTTAAATTGAAATATATTTTAAAATATAGCGGTGTTACATTACACCCCCTTAAATAAATTTTCCCATAAATTTTTATGTTGGTCATCAATGGTTCAATATTCCAAAATAAAATTTTCTAAAATTCAAATCATACGGAGGGATAATAAAACTTTCTTTGTAATGGGAAAGTGGGAAACATAAAGGTTACATGAAATATCAAATATTTGGGTTCCCATATAAGGTTATCCATGGTGGGAAGTTAAAATATAGACATATAGGATAAAAATAACATGAAAAGACTAATAGAGAGTGAAATTTAATATATTCATATGAACGTTAATGACTATATAAACATAAATTAATGTGTGAGGAAGATACCATCAATTCATCTGAAATTAATGTAGAAGAGTAAAATTTATATTTCAACATCAATTTCAAGACATTTTTATAATATTTTTCTATCAAGATAAAGGACATGAGAAAATTTACTTACATTATTTATTTATATCTCAAAATCTCAATTTCACCATTTATTTGTGCTTCAATAGACCATTACATCATCTCTTACTTCAATAAATGAATATCCTTGATGAATTTTTTTATTCATAAAGAACTAATATTAAATTTTAACGGATCTTAAGATCTATAAGTCAATATTTCTATCTATAAATAATTTCCAAAACCAAAATTAATATAAATAGTTTTCAAATATTGATACATATAAGAAATTAATAACTAAAAACTCAAAAATATCCCCCAATGTTAAATAAAATCTACATTGTAATCATTTAACCATTATAATCATCCAAAATATATCTAAAAATTTCATAACCTCAAATTTTGAAAGATTGAATATACATTTTTTTCCATACAACATAAAGTACCTCATAATGTCACATATTAAATATGTCAATAAATTGATCATATATTATGTTAAAACATAATAATAACGTGAATCAATATAAAAACTTAATGAAATCAAATAAAATTGAGTATAATCAATAAATAAAAAAATGTAGTAAACTCTCTAAAATTTTACATAAACCAATTTTTCATCAAAACATTAACAAATTTCAAGGTCAATAATACATTCACATTTATACAATCATTGTAAATCAACTATTTTTCAAAACTAAATCTTATTAACTCAACATTATGCACATATTAAGGTTTATCTTTCCCATATTAATGTGTTCTTAAAAAATTCCACCTTACAACCAAATCATGTTTCTTTCTTATCAGTACTATGAAACATATTCTTGAAAATACATAAGGAAATACTAATGTAGAATAATTCTAAAATTTTTCATGATTTGTTATATCCAAAATAACATTAAAAAAAGAAATAAAATTCTAAAATCCTAATAAATAACCACATTTAACATTAACATTACTTCTTAAAACATTATCTTTTCATTTTCTTCTTATTCCTTAATACCTTTTTCCCTTTATATGTCAGTTGCAGTCTCTTCATCATTAATATCTATGCCTTTAAACCTACAACCATTTTGGTCCACATTTTGAGAATTCCCCTTTTTAATTTTAGTTTCGTGATTCACATATTTCAACTCTATATAACACTCAACCATTGTTAATACCTTAGGAGAACCATTATTCTCAAAATTGTTTCACTAAAATTTTCATTTTTCTTTAAAAATTACTTTCTCTATATCCTTATTTTCCACCCCCAAAAATTATTATTATGCCTTTGAGATATTCATATGGTTTCTTCTCGAAACATACATGAAATTTTGGAAAACAAAGCTTCATCCCAAAATTGTTGTAACAGTCCAGGACTTCAGAGTATGTTATCTCTTTAAAGTAATTCAATAGCTTGCGCTACACACAACAACGAGTTCGAGAGCCCCACATCTTACCAAAATAGCCATTAAAAAAGTGTTTATGAATAGTATTAACTGAATTTTGAATTTTATATACACGATATAATTTTAACACCAATATTATGTGTTTATTAGACATAATATAAGATCAAATTCAATTTTTCAGATAAAAGAAGTATTTTCCATAAAAGGAAATTTTACCACCTTTTAATAGAGAACCCTTTTTAAATCCAATATTTGACACTTTTATATATTAAATTTAATGAAATTAAATTATTCTTTAGATTTGGGACATAAAACATTAGTTAGGATAAATTTTTCGTGTTTTTCTGTTAACTTTCATATTTTGATGATTTGTGAAAAATACAAAATTTTAATTGAAAAAATATTTTTTAATCAAAATAATTAATAGTGAAAAATTAGGTATTAAAGTGGTTTTAATGTATAATTATATTAAATTTTCTTCATTTAATATAATTTAGGTCATTATATGTTATTTCACATTTAAATTGGATATAAACACATATCAATATTTTGAGAGTTTTTTCTTATCAAAAACCCGCTTTCTAGTTTTCACAATGGGAATTAATTTTAAATTAATTAATGAAAATTAAATTTTTCAAATTTGTAAAATGATCTTTATTTTTTAATTCTTAATATCAAAATTATATTAGGTTTATGTTTTGGTATTTTTCTGAAAACTTTCAATTTTTAATGAATAGTGAAAAACACTACGTTATTGATTAAAATTGACTTCTTATTTAAATAATTATTTATTTTATTTAAATTTATTTTAAGTATAAATAGATACATAATACCTATATAAGTTTAATATAATTCATTGGATTAATTTTATAATAAGATTAGATATATAAAATTTTATTGAACTTTTTACTGTCTTTTACCCACCTTCTTGGCACATTTGCAAATTTGCATAAAATGTAAATTTACTGCTTCTGTGAATTGAATTTAAAAAATATGAGATACACCTTTGAAATCAGTAAATAAAATTTGGTTCAATATGATGAAAATAATTTTTGGTGAGTAGTATCTTTTGAATTTTATTTACCAGAGTTTAAATTAAATAGGGTAATTAAAGGTAAAAATCATATTACAATTAACCTAACACATGTCCAAATTCTATTGGATAAGTTTATTTCTACCAAAATAACCATTGGAATAAAATATTATTCTTTCGTCCACTTGAATTAGATAAGGACATTTGTTATAATTTTATTTAAAGAAGAGTTAAAAGTGTAAAATTCAATGTTTAATAACTAGTTTTTTTAATATAAGGTTATAAATAAGATAAATTCGACTATAAATATTCATTAGAAATATAAAAATCATTCCTACATAATGGTATTTTATTTTTAAATTTTATAAATTAATTAATTTAATTTATTTATGACACAATGATGATGCTGTAATTACCTTATTATTGAAATATTAAAACAAATGATATTATAAATATTAATATAATTTTAAATTGAGACATTCGATGTATTCCACAAAATTTGAAGGTTAATATGACATTTTAAAGCTTTTTTGATAATTTTTTTCAAAGTGATAATGTGGTTAGTACTTTCACAAAAACCAAATATGGAATAGTTTCAAAATTGACATAAATGAGTTTTTTAAAAATACTATATTATTATTTGATATAATATTTCTAAGAATCTATGGATTGTCCAAATGACTTAGAAAAGGTTATATATATCAATTATGAACCAAATTGTCTTCTCTTGGATTTTTATTGTATGTTTATTAACCATTTATTACAATATTTAAAGAATACATGGTAAAAGATTAATTATTTATCTAAGAGTGAAATCTAAATAATAAGGTTAATATGGTGAACGAAACCTATCTAAAACCTATCGGTTGAGATTTTTTAGACCCATAACCACCTTATCCTATAAATAAATCATTTGGGAGCCATTATAAAATTAATATGATTGTATAATAAAATAATATTTCAAGCATTTCCTAAAATGACCCTCACCTCTCTTATAAAAGGGTAGTTCCCCTTATCTAAAAATAACACCTCCAAATCCATTTTTCATGGAACAAACTTGATAAAATATGCTACCAACTACCCTAACCTTATATTAGAGTCCTTAATTTGATCAGGAAGACAACTTATGGTTCCCTTTTGATCAAATCAAAAGGAATCACTCGAAGAAGAGGTAATAATTTCATCGCCTCTTTCAAAATTATTTCATTCTTCCACTTCCTATTTCTTTGTTATATCCATAACATAATAATAACACCAGTACATTCTACATACTTTGATTTTATTATTAATATGGTACAACCATATTCATTATTCTATCCATCTTATGAATGACAATGTCACCATACGTACGTACGTATGACTTACCGACTCCACGTCATGGTGTAGTTTGTTATTCAACACTTAATTATTTTATGGGTATAATAATGAAAATGAATGATGTAAATAATAAATATAACAAGTTTATTATTCATTATATATGGTATAAAATCTAATTATATACGATTTTTCCATCAGTAGAATGATATTTTCACTCCGGCTTATGTACGAATTACGGTCTCAAAGAACACGATTTGATTCATTTCCCATCACAATCATTCTAGAATAATTTTCATTTTTTGATTAAAAATAATGTTTAAGAACATAATATAATTCTGAATACGAATTAAATACATCCTATCCATAATATACATGACTTACGTAACAAATCATACAATAGAATATGAATTTGTTAACACCCAAAAAATGATACTACTAATGTATTATTAACAAAGAAATATTATAAGATCATATAAGATATCAAATCTATTTATGTGGTTCTTTTATAATTTAATAACAATTATTTAACTATTATACAGGATGTTAATGTACCCCTGACCAAGGAAAAGTATAAGGTAAGGGTTAACATTACAATCTCTTTATTTATCCGAGGTTGTTTATACATAGGTATCTACTGGGTCTTATTTATCATCCACATCCGTGTTTGTTGAAAATGTATTTCCAAAAATTTATATTATTATATATAATATGGGTTAAAGTCATTTATACCATTTCTTACTTTTTATAAAATGTTTTGAAAATAATCTTTCCATCATTTTCCAAATAAGGTACTTTAAGACCATTTAAAAAAATTAAGGTATGAATGTTTTTTTAACTTATATGGAAGGTGCATCTATTTTCTGCCATTATAACACCATCGAAGCTTCCATTACAAGCTTATAAGAATATTTTCAAAATAAATTTTTTCTTTTATAATTATTCTTCTTTTAAATGATTTCAAAATAAAAAGATATATTTCTCTCAAATAGTTTGATTTCATCTATGCCAACATCCTTTGATAGATTTTACACTTGTTTGAAGTTGAGTTATTATGATACAATCTACCATATCATATTGAATGTTTTGTGATATGTTTCAATGTGGCTGTGTTATTTTTATATCATTAATGGTTTATGGGTAAAGTATTAACATTTTGTAGGCTAGTTTTAATATAAATGTTTATGTTATATTTCAACCTTTTGATACAAGCAATGCATTGAACTTGATAAGTGATTGGTGGGGCACTCTTTACCCCCTCGATGCATCGGTGGGTCACATAGAACAAACTAGGGTTTTGGCACAAGTCCTTCAAAAAATCTTATTGATAGTCTTGGAACGAGGCCTTGACTATGTGTTTATGATGTTCGGCATTATGCATTAAATCATTATGAAATTAGCTATTAATATTATATATGATTATTAGACGAGTAGAATATCCATCTGAATGAATAAATTGAATTATTTTATTTATCTTTTCCATATTTTGAAGAAGTTTAATTTTAAAAGGCTTGTGTTTTAGTCTTATACATTGCCATCAATATTTATGATTATTTATAAAATTTTCTGCTATATTGTTATCCTTACTGAGCATCTAAGCTCACCTCTTTCTTATGTTTTATTTTCACACGATCCCATGAAGTGTTTTGTGATTGATATAAAGGGTTATGATAAGGGAGTAATGGCATTATCAAAGTATTATTTATGATGGGTTGTATGTTATAAAGTGTATTGTAATGTTCATGTATTTAATATATTTTCCAAGACTGAAAAAATTATCAGTCCTTCTGGATTTGATTCCTTTTAATCATGCCAATGTATTAAAATAATTCACTATCTCTGGGTAACTGGTGTTGGGGTGTTAAAATTTGTATCAGATGAAGTTTAGTACAACCCATGGAAGCTAGATTTAGAAAAACTGTAATTATAGAACATTAACCTAAGATAGACACTGAGGATTAGTATATAAGAATGTCCTATAATTTTGGTAATGTAGAGATTTTTTATATTTTCCCTATAATACATCCCTATATGGATACGAGTAGGTAGAGGCGGATCTCGCATAGATGTACCTAGGATTGAAAACTCCAACAAGGAGTTTCATTCTTGACTCGGGGTATCCTAGTACATGACAACAAGCTTTGTTTCACTCTTAGTTATGACACTCCCCAAGGATATGCTTAGTATAATTCACATTTTCTTTAAAACCCATTATAAATTATTTATGAGTAAATACCTCCTCAAAGAAAACATTTTTTTATGATTATGGATTACATTCATAAACTGTTCAATTTATGATAGGTATTTTAAAATTTTTTAATTATGCATTGCGATTCATAAACTATCCTATGGTATTCCATTGTTTAGAAATGTTGCCCAGTAGAAGGAATGAGAACTCCAACAATACGCATGATCCAATGATTAAGAAGGGTCATATATTTCATGGTCTCAAGCAAACATTTAAAAGGGAAATAGTCTTCCACGTATTATCATCATATGAAGAAATAGTATCATGTGTTAATAAGATAAGTAAAGAATTATTTGAGTCTGATGGTTTTGAAGAGAAACCAGAGAAGAAGAGGTTGGAAGAGAGAAATATGGATAAAGGGAATAAGGGAAAGAAGGATTTTCCCATATTTTATAAGTGTGGAATGAATCACATTGGTAGGTGCTTGAAAGGAATGGGAGTTTGTTATAAGTGTATAGAAAAGGGACACCATGTTTGTGATTACAAGGGTAAGAAAAAGGTTTCAATTGTACAATACTTCATCTACAAGGTGTTGGGTCACTAGGATAACCAATGTCCCAATTATCAGAGTATACCATAAATGATGCTATTTGATAATAATCACGTTATTATGCTACTGCAGATGAAGAGTAATGATTAGTGTTCTTAAGTTTTTATTAAAGAAATATGTTATTTGAGTATTGTATCAATGATGCACAAGTTATTATAATTATAATGTATATAAGGACTATACTGTAGTATGTTTTTATCAAGGAATTTATATTTTTTGGTACCAAGTAATGTGACACAGTTTCAAGTTAAACATTTTGGAAAATATATGGTTGAGAGAATGATAACCTTTATATGGTACTGATAGTGAGGTTTTCATTTTGGAATAAGAGATAATTGATCTGGATAAAGTATATTGGGTATTATTGACATCCTTGGAACTGATTAATGATTTGTTTATTCCATCATTGTTGGATTATTCAAAATTTTGGATTTAAGGAGTATATCTTGTATTCTATAAGGAACAAGGGAGAATGAATGTTTTCAATAAGGTTTTATGGTAATTCAAGGTGATACCATGTTCTAATAGAATACACGATGAAGGTATCCACATGTTATTATGTAGAAAAAAAGATATCTTCATTATGTTTACCTTCCTTATAAATTTTGGATTGTGAGTTTGGACAGAATTATTTTGGATATGAGTAAAGGTTGGAATGAATTAAGTTCGAATTTGGATACTTTTGTTTAATATTAAAACATTTCTTAATATTATTTTTGTTTTGTTATAATAAGGATAACCCCAAGGTCGGGCAACAAATCATCTTGTCCGACAAGGCTGTGAGACTAGAACATGCAACCAAAGGGCGACAAGGGTGCATCAACTACCACTGGCCTATGTGATTTCCTAGTTTGTATAATATAGTTTTTAAAATATTCTGACAAATGAATTATAAATTCGTTATTTTTAGAACCCTATATGATTAGGATTAATAGAATATTTTTGAATTCTATTATCTTTTGGAGTGAAAGATGACTTTGTGGTAGGAATTATTTTAACAATGAAACTCTACACGTCAAATTTTTTATTTTCTCATATTCTATGAAGAAATTAATTTTTAAACATAAGGTAAGGTATCTCAAAACCAATAATGTGTTATCCTAATACCTTATGTTTTTTTTAACGAATTATATTTTAAATTATCATAGATTTATGGCTTTGATGCCTTAAATTTTCTATCCACTAGTTTGTGATTGATGATCTCAATCACTCCCTATAAATATTTATGTCTTTTCTCCAATTATAATTTCCACCAATGTTCACCAATTCGAAATCTTAATTTGGTGGTGATTTTTTCATTTCCCTTTCCCTCTTATTAATACTAAATTTTATTAACCTCATTTCCGATGTGGGTTTTCCACAAATGTAATTTCTATTTTTAACCATTTATTTTAGAAGAACAATTTCAAATTTAGAGGAATAAATTTATTGAAGGAGGGTAGAATGTAACACCTTAGGATTTTATAGTATATTTTCTCTTTAAAGTAATTCAATAGCTTGCGCTACACGCAACACCGAGTTGGAGCATATCACAACTTACCAAACTAGTCCTTTAAAAAAATATTATGAATAGTATTAACTTAATTTTGAATTTTATATTCTACATATAATTTTAACACCCATATTATGTTTTTATTATACATAATATAAAAAAATCATTTTTCAGATAAAAGAATTATTTTTCAAAATGTGCAATTTTACCGCCTTTTAATGGTGAACCCTTTTTAAATCCAATATTTGTCACTTTTATATTTTAAATTTAATGAAATTAAATTTTTCTTTAGAATTGGGTCATAAAAATTTAGTTGGGATAAATTTTTAGTGTCAATCTGATAACTTTCATATTTTGATGAATAGTGAAAATCGCAGATTTTAATTGAAAAAAACTTTTTTAATAAAAATAATTTAAAGTAAAAAATTGTGAATTTGAGTGTTTTTAATGTATCATTAAGTTATATTTTCATCATTTAATATAACTTATGTCATTGTATGTAATGTAAAATTTAAATTGGATATAAACACATATCAATCTTTTGATATTTTTTACTTCTCAAAAACCCACTATCTGGTTTTGACAATGGGAATTAATTTTAAATTAATCAATTAAACATACATGTTTTTAAATTGGTAAAATAGGCTTCATTTTTGAATTCTTAATATCAAAATTAGCTTAGGGTTATTTCAGGGTATTTTTCTAAAAACATTCAATTTTTAATGAATAGTGAAAACACTGCGTTATTTTTAAAAACCGGATTTTTATTTAATTATATTTTATGTAAAAATAGTTACATAATACATATATATGTTCAATGTAATTAATTAGAGTCATTTTATAATAATATTAGATATATATGATTTTATTGAACTTTTTACTGTCTTTTACCCACCATTAGGCACATTTGCAAATTTGCATCAAACATAATTTTACTACTTCCGTGAATTGATTTTCAAAAATCAAAGAAACATGGTTGACATCAGTAAGTAAAATTTTGTTCAATATGATGAAAATAATTTTTGTTGAATAGTAACTTTTGAATTTTATTTACCACGGTTAAAAGTAAATAGGGTAATTAAAGGTAAAAATAATATTAAAATTACCCTAACACATTTCCTAATTCTATTGGGTAAGTGTATTTCGACCAATTTAGTAATAAAAAATGATCCTTTTGGTCCACATGGATTAGATTATGACATTTATTATATTTTTATTTAAAGAATAGTTAAAAGTGTTAAATTCAATGTTTAAAAACTAAACCATTTTTAATGTTGGCTTATACATAAAATATATTCTACTATTAATATTCATTATAAATCTAAAAAGATTAAATACATAATGTTATTTTATTTATAATTTTTAGACATTAAATAATTAAATTTAATAACGACACAATGATGATCCTGTAATTACCTTATTATTATAATATTAAAATAATTGATATTATAAATATTAATATAATTTTAAATTGATATTTTTGATGTATTCTACAAATTTTCTATGTTAATATGACATGTTAGGGTAGATTAAATAAATTTTCTTTGAAGTGATAAATTTATTATCACTTTCACAAAAACCAAAAACTAACTAGTGCCAAAATTGACATAAATGAGTTTTTAAAACAAATACTATATTATGAATTGATATAATTTTACTAAAAACCTAAATATTGGCCAAATGACTTATATAAGGATAGATATATCAATAAATAACCACATGGGGTTCTCTTGTATTTTTATAGTATGTTTATTAACCATTTATTATAATAATACAAGAATACATGGTAAAAGCTAAACTATTTAACTAAGAGTTAAATCTAAAAGATAAGTTTAATATTGTAAAATAAGAATGTATAAAACCTATTGGATTAGATTTTTTCGACCCATACCCACCTTAGCCTCTAAATAAATCATTTTTTAGCCATTATAAACCAAACATGATTGTATAATAAAATAATATTTTAAGCTTTTCCTAAAGTGACCTTCACCTCTCTTATAAAAGGGCACATCACTTTATCTCAAAATCACACCTCAAAATCCATTTGTGTAACGCCCCGACCCCAGTTACCTAGAGTCGGTGCATTATTACATAACATTGGCATGATCACAAGAAAGATCAAATCTCGAAAGACCGATCGGTTTAGTATCCTTGGAAACACTAGATATATTCATAAGTTTTACATTACATCATAAAATGAAAAACTACTACAACAACATAATATCTCCACAGTCCACACTATTATCCCCTCATAATATCCCTGCAGGTCATTCATAACTTACTTCTTCACATCCTGGGGAAAATAAACATAGAAAAGGGGTGAGCTCAAATGCCCAGTAAGATAACAATATAGCGGAACATTCAAAATAAGTATAAACATTTAAGGCAATGCATTACTAAAACAAAAGCCTTTTAAACTTGAACTTCAACATAGTATGGAAAAATTAAAATGAAATAATGCCATTTACTTATTCACATGGATATTCTACTAATCGAATAATCACATGAAAAATCAATAACCACTTTCATAATGATGGAATGCATAATGCTAAACATTAATTTCTTTTCAAGGCCTCGTCCCAAGACCTTGGGGCTAACTGTAACCGGAACCCAACCCGGAGTGCCTCTAATAACCGGACACCAACCCGGAGTGCCTATAATAACCGGACACCAACCCGGAGTGCCTCTAATAACCGGAGACCAAACCGGAGGGCTTACTTTTACCAGTCCCTAACCTGGAGGGCTTACTTTTACCAGTCCCCAACCTGGAGGGCTTACTTCAACTAGTCCCCAACCTGGAACATACTTGTCCAACACATTCATATGAAGTAAAGGCTGAAATATAACATAAACATTCTTATTGGAACTATCATACGAAATGTCAATACTTTACTCATAAACCATGAATGACACATCTACAGTCAAACATATCACAAAAATTCATTACAATATGTAAGTTTTATATCATAATAAATCAACTTCAAATAATCTTAAAATCCATCAAAGGATGTTGACATAGATGAAAATGTTTTTTTAAAAATTATTGAGAGAAATATCCCTTTTTCATGAAAACATTTTAAGGTTACACAATTTAGAAAGTAAGGCATTTAAATACATTTTTGGATCAAAGTGTCCCATACCACTTTGAAACTTTTGAATGGAATTAACACTTTTAAAACATTCATTTTCCTATAAATAAATCCTTACAAACCATTTTGAAAACATGGACATAAATGAGTATTATTTAGAAGAATAAATATTTAAAACATTTAAAATGATGTTTTAGTAAAAGTTCCCTTAGAAATAATCCCTTTTAAAACTCTTTTATGAAATATGGACATGGATAGTAAATATGTCCCTATAGATACTTACGTAAAGACAACCTCGGATATTAAAGAGATTGTGAAGTAAACCCTTATCAATTTGGTAACTTATGAAACATACAACCCATGAAAGAGGTATCATACAATGAAAATGTAAATAAACATAAGGTAAAGTGTATTACACAAAGAATACAATTATGGGCACCACACAAAAGATAATAGTGGAAATATGGCATGAATCTCACGGAAATAAAGAGTGAGATGAAAACCCCTTACCATGTTAATCAACTGAGTCGTATGGCCAAAAGTTAATAACCACCAAATTATTTATAGAATAACATGAATATAAAGATAATCATGATAATATATATCAAATTCCAGTACACAATACACCACTTTAAATAATTTGGTGGCGAATAATGGAAATCTCACGGCATTGAATGTGAGATAAGAAAATCCCTTACCTTGTACTTTTACTTGGTTGGGGTAGGTTAACCTCCTGTATAATATTGAAATAATTGTTATTAAATTATACAAGAATCATATATATTAATATGATATCATATATGATCTTTTAATATTGATTTTATAATAATATCTTAGTATTATCGTTGTTTCGGGTGTTAGCATACTGGTTTTCTTTTATATGTTTTGTTACGTAAGACATGTTTGTAAAGGATAGGTTTTATATTATTCATATCCAGAATGATATAAAGTCCTTAAACATCATTTTTTAAATCATCAAATGATAATTATACTTGAATGGATACGATGGAGAATGAATCTCATCGCGTTCGTGGAGACGGTAGTCCGTACGTACGCACGAGCGACAATATCATTCTTTTGATATTAAAATAATATATAAATGGATGGTATATCATATATACAGAATCATTAACATGTTATATTTATTATTTACATGAGTTACACATCATTATTATACCCATCCAAATAATATTATATTGAATAACAATTACACCACGACGTGGAGACGGTAAGCCGTACGTACGCATGTATGGTGACATGTTATTCAAAGGGTGGATAGAATACTGAATATGGTTGTACCATATTTATAATAACATCACAGTATATATATGATACTGGATTTATTATTTTAGAATGGTAACAACAAAGGAAGAAGAAGTGGAGGAAGAAATGAACTTAGAAAAGGGTGGTGAAATCATTACCTCTTCTTCGGGTTCTTCCTTTTGATTTGATCAAAAGGGATCCTTAGGTTGTCTTTATGATCAAACTAAGGCCCCTAGGTTGTATTGAGGGATGTTGGGAGAGTATTTGGGCAGAGTTTGGCGGAACCAAAAGGCTTTGAAGGTGTGAAGAAATGAAAAGGAGGAGTGCCCTTTTATAAGAGGGGTGAGGGGCACCTTTGGAAAAGCTAGAAATATTAATTTATAATAAATTCATATTCGGTTTCTAATGGATACAAAGTTTATTATTCAAAGTTTAAGGTGGGGATGGGTCGAAAACAACTCAACCAATAGAATTTAGACAGGTTTGGGTACTTATATTAACCTTATCTTTAAGTTTTAACTCTAAGTTAATTAGTTTCACTTTTACAATGTCTCTTTGTATTTTTATATAATATGGTTAATAAACTTACTATATACATACAATCTATCCCCAAGTGGTCCATTAATGATGCAACTATCATTATATAAGTCTCTTGGCAGAACCTTAGATTTTTAGGAATTTAATATCAATTAATAATATAATATTTGTTTTTAAGAACTCTTTTATGTCAATTTTGACACTATTCAATAGTTGATTTTTTTGAAACTCATAACAGATTGATTACTTCGAAAAAAGTCAATTAAATCAATACTAATATATCATATTATCCTAGAAAATTAGTTTAATTCATTAAAAGTTTCATATTATATTTATTTGGGTATTTATAATATCAATTAGTTTAATTTTTCACTATTATAGTAATTACTGCATCATCATTGTGTCATAAATAAAATAAATTATTTAATGTCTAAAAATTATAAATAAAATATCATTATGTAGGAAATCTTTTTATCTTTCTAATTAATATTTATAATATAAAATCCAACATATATAACCCTATGTAACAATTGTTTTTCTAAAAGATATATGCTTGTGTCATTTTTGTATTCATTTTAACTTAATTAAAATAAAGTGTCATTATCACTTACAAGTGGATCCATGGGGTCCCAAAATCGACCCAATGATGCCCATGGTCGACCATGTATCAACCAATAAGGTTATGAAACGTTTTATGGTAATTTAGTATTATTATAATATTATTTGTTAACCCTTATTTACCGGATTTACCCTTAACCATGGTAAATAAAATTTTTACCGCAGTAATTATTCAAAATGTCTAAAAATAAAAGTTACTTATTTACACAATTTGAACATCCTGATTCCAAATATGTAATCCATTTTTCTAAATTCAAAACACAGAAGTGGCAGAAATTAATTTAAAATTAATTCCCGCTGTCAAAACAAAAAGCGTGTTTTTAAGAGATAATAACTATCAAAAGATTGACACCTGTTTATGTTCGGTTTAATTGTAAAATTATGTCCAATGACCAAAATTATATTAAATGATAAAAATATATTCTAAATATACTTTAAAACCACTTAAATTCATAATTTATCACTATTAATTATTTTGATTAAAAAAGTTGTTTTTAATTAAAATTTAGTAATTTTCACTATTCATCAAAATATGAAAGTTATCCGAAATGTACCAAAATTTCACCATAGGCTAAATTCGATATTCCGAATCCAAAAATGAAGTCCATTCTAAAATATAAAATATATATAATTTCAAAAAGTAGGTATTACTATTCATAACGGCTAGTTTGATTGGTTGTGGTGTGTTAGAACTCGAAGTTGCGTACAACACACGCTACTGTATTATTCAAAGGAAAGCGTACCGTGGAAGCTTGGGATGTTTCATTTTAAAATTTTTTGATGTCCCCATTTATTCAAAAAGTTTAAAATATTATATTTAAAAAGGTTTCACTATTAATAGTTGATAGAAGTGCAATACTGAAAATGAATCTGTTCTTGTATTATGTCTAAGAAACTCATAATATGGATTCTAAAATTATAAGGATTATATAAAGTTTAAAATTTAGTTAATACTATTCATAACCTCTTTTGAACGGCTTGTTTGGTAATTCATGTTGTGCTTGAATTTGGTGTTGCGTGTAGTGCAAGTTATTGTATTATTTTAAATAAATAACACACTATGAAATCTTGGGGTGTTACATTCTCCCCTCCTTCAATAAATTGCGTCCTCGCAATTTGAAATTGTTCTTCAAAAATAAAAGGTTGAAAATAAAAAATATCTTTGTGGGAAAACCCACATCGGAAATTGGGTTACTAAAATTTAGTCTTAATATGAGGAAATGAGAAATGAAAGGGTCACCACCAAATTATGATCTCGATTAGGAGAACATTGGTGGCAATTAGAGACATATAATTGGAGGAAAAATGTAAATATTTATAGGTAGTGATTGAGGTCATCAATCACAAACAAGTACAAAATTGAGGTCCTTAAACTCATCAATCTATGATGATTTGAAATACCATCGGTTCAACAAAATATAGGGTATTAGGATAACACATTTTTGACGTTTCAAAATATCTTAGTTGAAATCCCACATCGAAAAATGAATTAATGAGGCCTCTATTTAAAATAAAGAGTGGAAAGTAGGAAGATTACCGAAAATAACACATACTAGGTTTCCATGTAGGAAAATATGGATATGGAAGGGAAATCTAACCATCAATTATCTGATGGAGAGTGGTAGAGAACATGGCTATGAAAAGGCCAACAATCCCAAAGCCATAAATTAGTGATGATTTAAGGTACCATCTAGGACAACATTTTTGTTCTAAGTTCCTTTTCTTAATGTTGAGGAATTTATTTATGAGATTGGATAAGATCATAAGGAGATATACTTACTTTATAATTAGAGTTTTTTCCATTAATAAATTTCTACCACAAACTCATCTTTCACTCGTAAAAAAAAATTCTATTTATATTATTCGTACAGGGTTCCAAAATAAACGAATTTATAATTCATCTACCAGATCTTTAAAAAAAACAACATTATTTAATCCAGGACATCTCTTGGGCCAGTGGTAGGTGATACACCCTTGTCGCCCTTCGGTTGCGGGTTCAAGTCTCGCGGCCTTGCCGGACGCGACGGGTTGCCGCCCGACCTCCGGGTTGTCCTTTTATGGCAATCCAAAATTAATCACAAACTAGAATTTATCCAAAATATTTCTGACCAAACTCACAGTCCAACATTTATAAGGAAGTTAAACATAATGTAGATCCTTTTTACCACGTAATAGCATATGAATACCTTCATCATGTATTCTTTTAATACACTAAAACATCCTGAATTACCATATTCCTTATTGATTACATTCATGCTCCCTTATTCCATATAGAATGTTGGATATACCTCATCAATCCAAAAATGTTTTAAACCCCAACAATAATGGAATATACAGATCATTAATCAGTTCCAAGGTAGTCAAGAATATCCAATATAATTTATCCAAAACAATCATGTATTATTCCAAAATCACTAACTCGGTATCAGAACTATATTATAGTTTATCATTCTATCAACCATATATTTTCCAAATATTTATCCTGTTGTTGAGTCACCTTTATTTGTTCCACACAATCTCAAGTCCTTAATGAAATAGTACTGCAGTACAATCCTTATATACTCTATAATTATTATGACAAGTACATTGTTGATACAACACTCAATTGACATAATCAACATAAGAACTCTAATCATTCCTCTTCATCTGTGGTAGTATCATATCTTGATTATTATCCAATAACATCATTTGCGGCATATTCTGATGACTGGGACATAGGTTCGCATAGTGTCCAAACTCCTTGCAAATGAAGCATTGTACATTTGAAACCATTTTCTTACCCTTGCAGTCACGTACTTTGTGCCCTTTTCCTCTACACTTATAACAAACTCCCATTCCTTTCAGGCAAGTTCCAGGGTGTTTCTTTCCACAGTTACCACATATGGGAAAATTCTTCTTTTTCCTCTTCCCTTTATCCATCTTTCTCTCTTCCACCCTTTTCTTCTGTTGCTTCCCTTCAAAGCCATAGGACTCAGTAAACAATTTACTTATCTTATCAACACATGATATTATTTCTTCATATGATGATAATATATGTGAGACTATTTCTCTTGTAAATTCTGGCTTAAGACCATAAAATATATGATCCTTCTTTCTCTTTGTATCATGTGCATTGCTGGAGTTCTCATTCCTTCTACTAGGCGCCATTTCTAAACATTGGCATACACTAGATTAGTTTATGAATAACAATACCTAATCCCAAACTTTTAAAACACATAACATAAATTAAATAGTTTATGGATATAATCCATAATCATAAAAATGTCTCCTTTGAGGAAGTATATACTCATAAACCCTTCATAATGATTTGTAAAGAAAATGAGAGTTATCCTAAGCATATCCCCCGGGAGTGTTGTAACCAAGAGTGCAGCAAGGCCCGTTGTCATGCACCAGTTACCGTTCGAGTCTAGCTCAAAGCGGTGTTTTCGGGTTTTACCCCTAGGTACATCTGTGCCAGAGCCGCCTCTACCTGCTCGTATCCAGACAGGGATGTATTGCTCAGAAAACTCACAAAATCTCTACAATACCAAAATTATAGGAAGTTCTTCTATACTAATCCTCAAAGTTCATCTTAGGTCTACGTGCTCTAATCAGAGTTTATCTAAATCTAGCTTCCAAGGTTTGTACTAAACTTCCTCTGATACCAACTGTAACGCCCCGACCCCAGTTACCTAGAGTCGGTGCATTATTACATAACATTGGCATGATCACAAGAAAGATCAAATCTCGAAAGACCGATTGGTTTAGTAGCCTTGGAAACACTAGATATATTCATAAGTTTTACATTACATCATAAAATGAAAAACTACTACAACAACATAATATCTCCACAGTCCACACTATTATCCCCTCATAATATCCCTGCAGGTCATTCATAACTTACTTCTTCACATCCTGGGGAAAATAAACATAGAAAAGGGGTGAGCTCAAATGCCCAGTAAGGATAACAATATAGCGGAACATTCAAAATAAGCATAAACATTTAAGGCAATGCATTACTAAAACAAAAGCCTTTTAAACTTGAACTTCAACATAGTATGGCAAAAGTAAAATGAAATAATGCCATTTACTTATTCACATTGATATTCTACTAATCGAATAATCACATGCAAAATCAATAACCACTTTCATAATGATGGAATGCATAATGCTAAACTTTAATTTCTTTTCAAGGCCTCGTCCCAAGACCTTGGGGCTAACTGTAACCGGAACCCAACCCGGAGTGCCTCTAATAACCGAACACCAACCCGGAGTGCCTCTAATAACCAGACACCAACCCGGAGTGCCTCTAATAACCGGAGACCAAACTGGAGGGCTTACTTTTACCAGTCCCTAACCTAGAGGGCTTACTTTTACCAGTCCCCAACCAAGAGGGCTTACTTCAACTAGTCCCCAACCTGGAACATACTTGTCCAACACATTCATATGAAGTAAAGTTTGAAATATAACATAAACATTCTTATTGGAACTAGCATACAAAATGTCAATACATTACTCATAAACCATGAATGACACATCTACAGTCAAACATATCACAAAAATTCATTACAATATGGATGTTTTATATCATAATAAATCAACTTCAAATAATCTTTAAATCCATCAAAGGATGTTGACATAGATGAAAATGTTTTTTTAAAAATTATTGAGAGAAATATACCTTTTTCATGAAAACATTTTAATGTTACACAATTTAGAAAGTAAGGCATTTAAATACATTTTTGGATCAAAGTGTCCCATACCACTTTGAAACTTTTGAATGGAATTAACACTTTTAAAACATTCATTTTCATATAAATAAATCCTTACAAACCATTTTGAAAACATGGACATAAATGAGGATTATTTAGAAGAATAAATATTTAAAACATTTAAAATGATGTTTTAGTAAAAGTTCCCTTAGAAATAATCCCTTTGAAAACTCTTTTATGAAATATGGACATGGATAGTAAATATGTCCCTGTAGATACTTACGTAAAGACAACCTCGGATATTAAAGAGATTGTGAAGTAAACCCTTATCAATTTGGTAACTTATGAAACATACAACCCATGAAAGAGGTATCATACAATGAAAATGTAAATACACATAAGGTAAAGTGTATTACACAAATAATACAATTATGGGCACCACACAAAAGATAATAGTGGAAATATGGCATGAATCTCACGGAAATAAAGAGTGAGATGAAAACCCCTTACCATGTTAATCAACTGAGTCGTATGGCCAAAGTTAATAACCACCAAATTATTTATAGAATAAAATGAATATAAAGATAATCATGATAATATATATCAAATTCCAGTACACAATACACCACTTTCAATAATTTAGTGGCGAATAATGGAAATCTCACGGAATTGAATGTGAGATAAGAAAATCCCTTACCTTGTACTTTTACTTGGTTGGGGTAGGTTAACCTCCTGTATAATATTGAAATAATTGTTATTAAATTATACAAGAATCATATATATTAATATGATATCATATATGATCTTTTAATATTGATTTGATAATAATATCTTAGTATTATCGTCGTTTCGGATGTTAGCTTACTTGTTTTCTTTTATATGTTTTGTTACGTAAGACATGTTTGTAAAGGATAGGTTTTATATTATTCATATCCAGAATGATATCAAGTCCTTAAACATCATTTTTTAAATCATCAAATGATAATTATACTTGAATGGATACGATGGAGAATGAATCTCATCGCGTTCGTGGAGACGGTAGTCCGTACGTACGCACGAGCGACAATATCATTCTTTTGATATTAAAATAATATATAAATGGATGGTATATCATATATACAGAATCATTAACATGTTATATTTATTATTTACATGAGTTACACAACATTATTATACCCATCCAAATAATATTATATTGAATAACAATTACACCACGACGTGGAGACGGTAAGCCGTACGTACGCACGTATGGTGACATGTTATTCAAAAGGGGGATAGAATACTGAATATGGTTGTACCATATTTATAATAACATCACAGTATATATATGATAATGGATTTATTATTTTAGAATGGTAACAACAAAGGAAGAAGAAGTGGAGGAAGAAATGAACTTAGAAAAGGGTGGTGAAATCATTACCTCTTCTTCGGGTTCTTCCTTTTTATTTGATCAAAAGGGCTCCTTAGGATGGATTTCTGATCAAACTATGGCACCTAGGTTGTAGTGAGGGAAGTTGGGAGAGTATTTGGGCAGAGTTTGGCCGAACCAAAAGGCTTTGAAGGTGTGAAGAAATGATAAGGAGGAGTGCCCTTTTATAAGAGGGGTGAGGGGCACCTTTGGAAAAGCTAGAAATATTAATTTATAATAAATTCATATTCGGTTTCTAATGGATCCAAAGTTGATTATACAAAGTTTAAGGTGGGGATGGGTCTAAAACAACTCAACCAATAGAATTTAGACAGGTTTGGGTACTTATATTAACCTTATCTTTAAGTTTTAACTGTAAGTTAATTAGTTTCACTTTTACAATGTCTCTTTGTATTTTTATATAATATGGTTAATAAACTTACTATATACATCCAATAGATCCCCAAGTGGTCAATTAATGATGAAACTATCATGATATAAGTCTCTTGGCCGAACCTTAGATTTTTAGGAATTTAATATCAATTAATAATATAATATTTTTTTTAAGAACTCTTTTATGTCAATTTTGACACTATTCAATAGTTGATTTTTGTGAAACTCATAACAGATTTATTACTTCGAAAAAAGTCAATTAAATCAATCCTAATATAGCATATTATCCTATAAAATTAGTTTAATTCATTAAAAGTTTCATATTATATTTATTTGGGTATTTATAATATCAATTATTTTAATTTTTCACTATTATAGTAATTACTGCATCATCATTGTGTCATAAATAAAATAAATTATTTAATGTATAAAAATTATAAATAAAATATAATTATGTAGGAAATATTTTTATATTCCTAATGAATATTTATAATCTAAAATCCAACATATATAACCCTATGTAACAATTGTTTTGCTAAAAGATACATGCTTGTGTCATTTTTGTATTCATTTTAACTTAATTAAAATAAAGTGTCATTATCACTTACAAGTGGATCCATGGGGTCCCAAAATCGACCCAAAGATGACCATGGTCGACCATGTATCAACCAATAAGGTTATGACACGTTTTAGGGTAATTTAGTATTATTATAATATTATTTTTTAACCCTTATTTACCGGATTTACCCTTAACCATGGTAAATAAAATTTTTACCGCAGTAATTATTCAAAATGTCTAAAAATAAAAGTTACCTATTTACACAATTTGAACATCCTGATTCCAAATATGGAATCCATTTTTCTAAATTCAAAACACAGAAGTGGCAGAAATTAATTTAAAATTAATTCCAGCTGTCAAAACAAAAAGCGTGTTTTTAAGAGATAATAACTATCAAAAGATTGACACCTGTTTATGTTCGGTTTAATTGTAAAATTATGTCCAATGACCAAAATTATATTAAATGGTAAAAATATATTATAAATATACTTTAAAACCACTTTAATTCATAATTTATCACTATTAATTATTTTGATTAAAAAATTTGTTTTTAATTAAAATTTAGTCATTTTCACTATTCATCAAAATATGAAAGTTATCCGAAATGTACCAAAATTTCACCTTAGGCTAAATTCGATATTCCGAATCCAAAAATGAAGTCCATTCAAAAATATAAAATATATATAATTTCAAAAATTAGGTATTACTATTCATAACGGCTAGTTTGATTGGTTGTGGTGTGTTAGAACTCGAAGTTGCGTACAACACACGCTACTGTATTATTCAAAGGAAAGCGTACCGTGGAAGCTTGGGATGTTTCATTTTAAATTTTTTTGATGTCCCCATTTAGTCAAAAAGTTTAAAATATTGTATTTAAAAAGGTTTCACTATTAAAAGTTGATAAAAGTGCAATACTGAAAATGAATCTGTTCTTGTATTATGTCTAAGAAACTCATAATATGGATTCTAAAATTATAAGGATTATATAAAGTTTAAAATTTAGTTAATACTATTCATAACCTCTTTTGAACGGCTTGTTTGGTAATTCATGGTGTGCTTGAACTCGGTGTTGCGTGTAGTGCAAGTTATTGTATTATTTTAAAGAAATAACACACTATGAAATCTTGGGGTGTTACAATTTGGCTCAGCCAAACCCTTCTCAAATATCCTCCCAACTACCCTAAAATCATCTTAGAGTCCTTAATTTGATAATGAAGCCAACCTAAGGATCTATTTTGATCAAATCAAAAGGAAGAACCTGAAGAAGAGGTAATAATTTCATCACCTCTTTCAATGTTCGTTTCTTCTTCCACTTCCTCTTTCATTTTTTTATCAGAAAAAAATTATAACTCCAGTACCTTCTACACACTTTGATGTTATTATAAATATGTTACAACCATAGTCATTATTCTATCCATCCTATGAATGGAAAACTCACCATACGTGTGTACGTACGGCTTACCGTCTCCACGTCGTGGTGTAGTTTGTTATTCAACACTTCATTATTTGGATGAGTATAATAATGCATATTATTGATGTAAATAATAAATATAACATGTTAATAATTATTTATATATGGTATACCATACAATTATATATGATTTTACCATCAATATATTGATATTTTCGCTCGTGTGTACGTACGAATTACCATCTCAACAAACGTGATAAGATTCACTCCCCATCGTAATCATTCAAGAATAATTTTTATTTTGTGATTAAAAATCATCTTTAAAAAAATAATATAATTATGGATATGAATCAAATATATCCTTTCCATAATAAACATGTCTTACGTAACAAAACATATAAATGAAAACGAATCAGTTAACACCCGAAACAATGATACTACTAAAATATTATTAACAAAGAAATATTAGAATATCATATATGAGATCATATTTATTTATGTGGTTCTTGTATAATTTAATAATAATGATTTAACTATTATAAATTAGGCTAATTTACCTTTGATCAAGGAAAATTATAAGTTAAGGGTTAATTTTACTCTCTCTTTATTTATCTGAGTTGTTTATACGTAAGTATCTACTGGGAATTCTTTATCATCCACATCAGTGTTTCTTAAAAATGTATTCCAAAACATTAATAATATTTCCTATAATATGGTTTAAAGTCCTTTATACACTTTTTTGACTTTTTATAAAATGTTATTAGAGGAATATTTCTGTCGTTTTCCAAACAATGTACTTTATGACCTTTTCGAAGAATTTAGGAAAGGATTTTTTTTAACTTATATGGAAGGTGCGGCTGGTTTCTTCTATTCTAACACCTTTGAAGCTTCCCTTACAAGATTATAAGAATATTTTCAAAATAAATTTTTTCTTTTATAATTATGTGACTTTTAAATGATTTCAAAATATAAAGTGATATTTCTCTCAAATAGTTTGATTTCATCTATGTCAACATCCTTTGAAAGATTTTACATTTGTTTGAAGTTGATTAATTATGATACAATCTTCCATATTGTGTTGAATGTTTTGTGATATGTTTGAATGTGGAAATTTTATATTTTAACCATTCATTTTTTATGGTTAAAGTATTAACATTCCACGTGCTAGTTTTAATAATATTGCTTATGTTATGTTTCAACCTTTTCATATGAGGAATGCATTGGATTTAGTATGTGATGAGTGGACCCTGCTATAGATCCTCTATGCATAGGTATCTCTCATGAGACAAACTAGTGTCTTGAAAAAAGGCCTTGACAAAATCTTATTTGTAGTCTTGGAATGAGGCCTTGATTATGTGGTTGTGATGTCCGACATTATGTATTCAAACATTATGAAATTATATATTGATATTTCATGTGATTATTCGACTAGTTTAATATCCATGTTAATGTGTAAATGGAATTATTTGATTTACCTTTTCCATATTATGCTGAAGTATAATTTTAAAAGTATTGTGTTTCAGTCTTATACATTTCCTTACAAATTTATGCTTATTTATGAATGTTTTTTCTATATTGTTATCCTTACTGAGCATCTGATCTCACCTATTTCTTATGTTTTATTTTCCAAGGATCCCAAGAAGTGTTTTTTGATTGATATGCAGGGTTAAGCTAAGGGAAAAATGGTGTTTTAATAGGATTTTTTACGATTTTTTGTATGTTATAAGGTTTAATGTAACGTTTATGTATGTAATCTATTTTCCAAGACTCCTAAACTGATCGGTACTTTGGGACTTGATTCCTTGTAATCATGCCAATGTATTAAAATAATGCACCGACTCTGGGTAATAGGGGTCGCGGCATTACAATGGCCTTCATGAAAATCTATTTTCCTCTTATACAAAGATTCAATAAACTAACTCATATTGAGATTATTAGTCATATAATGATCTATTTAATTAGGAATAATCAGTGGGTTTCACAGTCCAACTATTGTTTCTTTAGGATTCTCATGTGAATAGTTATTTCGTTGTCTACCACAATTGGAATTAACACAATCCCTCCTTGTTCCATCCATTGACTAAAACAAAAATACATATTTTAATAAATAATATCCATATTCTTGAGAAATCATTTATAGTATTACTAATAATGACTCCTTAATTTCAATATATTACAACATCAGTTTTCACATAGGAAATCATTAGTAATCATCTATTCAAATAATTAATGATGGATTATAAAAAAAATGTCTATTAAACAAATAATATCACCCAAGGGAGTCAAATTATATGAATAATAAGGAATCCCCACCACATACCAAAATGATAAATGATATATAATCGAACAACTACTTTTAGGGTTATCAACCCAAGATGAAACTATTAAAAAACCTCATCCACTTATAATATCCAAACAAAGATGTTTTTTGGGAAACACAAATTCTATTCGTTAGCATTATATATGACATTCTACTATAATTAGGATTATACTAAGGGTTTTCATTAAAATTTTTCATCCAATTTTTTAAATTTTAACCAAAACATTCTCTGACACCAACTATAGTTATCCTTACCTTTCATACATAGATATCACATCTTAGTATATGAATATTAATTACAAAAAATTTATGTACATTCAATAATCATATAGGTATTTTACCTTTAGAAACATGGATAAAAATACAAAACGTCTATAAGTTAATGAAATAACATCCCTTTAAGTTATTCAGTATCAGAACCCTTCTTAGTCATTTCATACATAATACTTTTCTTAATTACCTAGGGAAATAAAATACAGTAAAGGGTGACCTATGATGCTCATTAAGGGTAAACAATTGAGATATAAATTATCACTTATATAAAATTGCGATTAACATTCTGATAATATGAACAAAACATTTTAAAAACCAAAACCTTTATATCGTAGACCCTAATAATGAGTAATTTAATAAATTTTAGTGTACTAGAATACATGAATCAAAATGGAATCAAAGAACGTGATCTATATGATCATAATATTAGAATAACTCATTTATTTTTTTGGCATAAAACAACGATATAAAATAATTTCTTTATTAGTCAATGATCATTGAAAAGTCTATCAAATAGAATAGGGTTTACTACATAGACCATCATAGAAGTCAAGGTTCACTCCAAAGACTAAAAAATTTGATAGAGTCCCATACTATATTAAGTCCACTCCCCATTCAAGTTATATTTATACAATATATATCAAAATTTACCCAACACATTATAGGGATATATAATTCCATTCCAACCTATCACATAATGAAAATAATCCATATTTGTTCCAAAACATCATAATAATTAATCATATCAGAACTTGTGAAAAGAAAAAAGTTTTTCAAACATTACATCATTTCATTATAGAATAAATCATGGAAAAAAACAGGGTTTCATAACTTAATTAACCTATGTAAATGAAATTGGTTTGATAGAATCATCATTTAATAAATTTTTCCATAAAACATTCTATATAATTAAATTGGATGGTATCATTACACCATATCCCTAGTAGACCATATGTAATATCAAATGATTTTATCTTAGTTGAAATACCTTTATAATATATCCATAATATTATTTTAGGAATATAACTGTTTAATTTTGAAATTATATATTTAAAATATTAATATTTTAAAAATATTTTGGACAATATTTTCTTGGAAAAAAACCTTGAAAACATTGAATGTATATTCAAATCATTGAATGGCCATAATAACTGGAAATTCAGTTAATTCTATGTATGTTAAAATAATGAGTCCTTTGAAATTTTTGGTATAAATTCAAATATAACTTTTTTAGAGGATTACAACAATAATCCTTTGAAACCATTTTTAAAAAATAAGAAAATGGGTTAAAATGAAATTAAAAAAATTTACGATAATATTATAAACATTCATCCAAATAATCTTATAAAACATGGATAATGAAGAAATAATATTTCCATCCAAAGATATAAATAAATTTGATTTTCATAAAAAATATCTTTTTGATCACATGATTAATTAAAGAGAATAAAATAAGTTGAAAAAAATGAATTATCTATAAATAACCATATAATAAGAAAAATAATTATTTTTTTATATGAATATTATGAAATTTAATCACCCAAAATATAATCATAAAAATTATTTTAAAGAATGAACTTGCAATATAAAACCTTTATGAGTTTAGTAACACATGAATAATAAGGCAGAAGAAATAAATATACTTATATGGATATTTATATACATTGATTTTCATAATCCATAGTCATAAAATATATTCATGGGAACTATATACACCACATAAAAAAGAAAAGTGATGAATTTTCCAGGCCTTCCATGTAAAAAAATGTGAGATGAAAATCCATTACCTTGTGTCGGACATCCTTCATATATGTTTAAAACTCATTAAAAGTAAAAATAGATTAATTATAAATATATTAAAAAAATAATAATCATATATAACATAGAATATATTAATTTCTTAAAACCTTTTGTCACCCAATTTTAACTATTCTTTATTAAAAACATTGTTCTAGGTGACAACTGCTTCATTTTTCAAATTTCTTTTGGTGTTATAGTTTTGGTCCTTGTACCTTAATCATGGTTCCATAATATTGAAAATTTTATTCATGATATATATATATCATATATATTAATTCTATACATATTTATATCCATCCATAAATGTAGAGATATAAAAATGAATTATAATGTATATCAAAATAGTAGGTTGTACCTACACATGAACGTTGTTTCCATTTTTCAATACAAAGAAACAAATAAAGGAAAATAATAATTCAACATTACAGAATAATTTTTATATAGTATATAAAATATATATTATTTCAATCATCCTTTATTACTATCCATAAAAATATAAAATGAATTATATATCACTTCACTTCACGGAGGTAGTAGTCCACACATATGCTAGAGAGACAATATCATTTTCCAACAGATGGGATGGAAAGAATGTATAAGAGATATTATAATTAAATAAGTATAATTATGTCACAAATATAATATATATATACATTAAATATGTCATTATATCCATCCTTGAGATTTGGTAATGGAAAATGAGTTCCATCGGTTTACGAGGAGATATTCTATCGTACACAAGATCAAAGGTTTCGTTTCCTTGTTGATAGAAGAAGATATGGATATAGGTTATTAAATTTTCATAATAAAATATTTGTTAATGTATGATAATTTTTTTTATTTAATGATTGTTTAAGAATATTTTAGGGAGTTATAAAAAAACAATATGAAAATGCTTGGTTTTGAAATATAATACTTCTTTATGAAACTTATTAAAATTTACATGAGAAGAATTAATTGGATTTTTTAATGATAAAAAAATCCATTAGGACATGGGGTGAGATGAAAGGAATTTATTTTGGAAGTTATTTTCATAAAAATAATTATGTGTGAAGAAAAGAGGAGAACATTTTCGCTTTTATAAAATAAGGGAGGGGGTACTCATGGATTTTCTTCAAAAATTAAATTAATAAAAAATAAATTTAGAATTGAAATAGATCTAAATTGAATATATTTTAATTTTACATTTATTTTATTTGAAAAACTCTTATATAAAAAATATGGACAATTTTAGGTGATATTTTCATAATTTTCTTTGTTTTTAACCTGTTTTAATCCTTTTTGACAATTACAACAATGTTGATGTTTTATTAATTAGGGGTCTAGAATGATGCAATAAAATGAAAAATAGTGTATAAATTGAATTTTTTTAATTATCCTCCTTGTACTATTTACATGGTTTAACTTAATATTTTAAGGAATTTTAAATCATTTGATTAAACATTATTTATTATAAAATATCATTAATGCCAACTTTGACACTATTCATTTAATTTTCCTTTAAAAACTTCAATAAGAAGATATAATTAAATTATATACCTTTTAAACATCAATATAAATATTTATATTTCTGGAAATATTGTGAATAAAAAATTATTAAATTTATAATATTTTTAATATTACAAAATCATTTAGTTTATTTTCGTTATAATTAAATAATTACTGCATTGATGATGCGTAACTAGTTATTGTAATTATGTATTCACTAAAACTTAAAATAAAATAAAATATAACAAAAATATATTTAACTTTAAAATAAAAATTTATAAACTAACATACATTTTTTTTCTCACAATGTCAAAAATTAAAAGATAACAAAACAAAGAAAATTACATTTATTTATTTTCATCAAATAATGTATTATAATGATCACAATAATGGTCATATGGATCCAAAGGTTTGTATATTATAATAAGAGATGATTATGGATGAAATATACACATCAATAATATTAAATCGAGTTTTATAGTTACAATTTAGTCCTTATCATATTACGCCAAAACCCGATGATCCGGTGGAAGCCAAACCCAAAAAATTATTGAATAAAAATGTAATAGAGTCAAGCATACAAGGGGATATTACAATAATGAGAGTGTGTAACATCACATCTATCTGCATCAACCATTGGGGAAGAGTAGTCTGGGGAAACAACGAACCCCATCATGTCCATTTCAGTGACCACCCGCTTTGCCAAAGCATCTGTGACCTGATTGGCTTCATGATAATCATTGGAAAACACAAATATTGAGTTGGGAAGTCTTGTTACGGAAATAAATTTTGTGGGGAATCACCTTCCAATTTACATTACAATATCTCTTTTTCAATGCATGAACCACAATCTCTGAATTAGATTCCAACCATATCACCCTCCAACCGTAATGGATAGCATACATGATTGCATGAATTATTTCCCATAGTTCAGCTTAAAATGCATTTATAATACCAAATAAGTGATTGAAGCATCCTTTGATGAAATCTTGGTATGTGTAAAACACCCCTCCGCAACCTGACAGACTTGGAGCACCCGAGGTATCTCCATCAACATTCACTATAACCAATTTTACCTTTACGATTGGAAAATATTTTTATTATCTTTATAATTCATTATGAAAAAAAATTATGTTTGACATACTAAATTATTTTAATTATGATTATTAAAAATATAAAATCCATTTTAAAATATTCAATTCATATAAGTGGAATGATTTAATTTAAAATTAAACCTACAATTGTGTGGAAAAGGTATTTTTTTCAGGAGATTTCTTTTTTCAACCAACAGATGCCTTATATAAACTATATTATTGTAATAATCATTATATTAATTTAAATTAATCTAAATAGTAATATTATAAATAAATTTAAATTAAATATTTATTTATTAGTGGTTATTTAATTAATTAAAATGGAAAAATATTATTTATATATTAAAATATTTCTAAAAACAATGTTTTTAGCCTAACAATGAACATATAAAAAATCATGATAATTAATAATAAAAATGAAATTAATAAAATTATTATAATTAAGAAGTTTCATATTCCAGTTTAAGGCCAAATCCAAAACAATTAGGCACTTTTAAATTATTTGATTTGATTAAAAGAAATGAATTTATTTGAAACATCGACATTTTAAATATTCACTGAATAATAAATCATTTTTGATAAATCCCAAAAATTAAAACTATGTTAATTTTGATGTCATTACATCAAAAATTATGTTATTTTCGTAAAAAAATTATTAAAATTAGAATGAATTAATTATAATTTCCACACAAAATTATAAGAAAACAATCTTTCTTGAAAATACAGTTTTGATGTATGAAATGACATCATTAAATATTTTGTATCTATATGATATACATTAAATAGTGAATTGGAATTCAATAAAACGTATATATATATATATATATATCATAATTTAGTTAATCTTATTCATACATTTCAATATAATAATTTTGTTATAACTTGTCACAGTTCATTTAAACACAGTTTTGTGTATAACACAAGGTATCAATGATATCATATTTATATAAAGTAAAATATATTATAAAATATATGATGTAAATAGTGTTTTACTTAATGAAATAATAGTCTTCATTAAAATTTTGACTTAGAACCCCCCTTAAGCAACTATTAGGATATGTCAATGATAGAAGGCGTAATAATCATCTCATGTACTATGGTTTGTGGATACAAGTAGTTGGACCTCTTCTTAGGTTCCTTAGTTTAGATAACCAAATAACTGAAAGCGTACTCCATTATATCTTAAATTATTGAGGATTAATTATGATACAAATGACCATTATTGGTAGGATCCCACTTTGGAAACACCTAGGTGGCCATCGAGGTCCAAAAGAGATCCACCTTTACATCATTAATATAAGGGATATTAGTATAGTTAAAAGATAAGGTTAGTATAAAATAGTGAGTTGATATTGTTTAGGGTGTTTCCTTCATCCTACTATAACATAGTTGATATAATGGTTAGTAGGTACTTAGATAATCTAAAAGTGTAGGATATTTACCTAGTATTGGAATAATCTCACGGTTAAAATAGTTCCTAACCATCACATTCACTGCCTAATGTTGCAAGTTCTATGTGGTTGACAATGTTCTCTTATATTATAGAGCTGAGAAAGTTATTTTAGTAGTAATTTTTGTATAGGGTTCGGTCATTTTGTGATTCATAATAGTTTGTGTTTTCCAATGGTTTCTCCCTAGTATGACTTGGGAATGTCATGACATGGGATATATTCATTGAAAATTCAATTTGCATGTTAAGGGAGAAGAAGAAATATAAGGGAACACATCAGTGTAATATAACAAATCATAATTTATTCAAAATATATTAACTTATTCTAAAGGTAAACGATGTAACATTAGGATCACAATTTTGGTTATATTTATTTTATTTTCAAGCATCATTGTCATTTTCAATGATCATGTGGTTATATATCTTTCCAAAGTTAGGAATCATAATAATAACCTTACATGGGTAAAATGGAACATATTGTCTTTATTAAGGATGGTAGGTTGGATAAAACAAATTAGAATCTATTTACTTATTTTAGGACTGTCTGATATATTTAAAAATTGTTTTTGAAATTCCTCCCTTTACAATATGGTTTATCCTTATTATGAATGTAAAATTTTGAAACCAAACATTTTTCTAGAACAATGTAGATATGTGAGGTTCTATATAAATATGTATGGAAGGTTACCTATCATTTAATTTTTATTAATTACATAATAATTGAAAGAAATATCACCTGTAAAAATATATTTGATCGATATCCAAGGAGGAATATGGCGTTGTTATGTTTGGATAGATCCCATGAGAGTAGCTTCTTACATACCCCTATAAAAGATATCTAAACAAATATAGTATGTATATATTTAATGATTCATCTTTTATCATTAAAGTTAGACCGACAAGGACCACTATAGTGCCTTTTAATGTCATTCAACCATGAAAATGAGGTTACGTTTAAGGGCATGATTCATGTCTTATTCTGGGTCGGTTATGGTCATTTAAAATGGATAATATCAACATTAAATTTAATTTTATATTACTAGTAACACCAAGACATAGTGATATTAAATGGGTTGGGTGTGTGGAATATGCATGGATAACTCTTTCTGGTCAGAACTTACACATTGTTGGAGGACCATTTGTTCCTTGGGATTATTGGTTGGAACTAAGTATATTTACCATATGATTGATAGTTATGGAAACTAATTAGAAAATCTTGGATGAGTGTCTTAAACCAATATAATGTCTACTGATTGAATTTGTGTAGATATTCTCATTATCAAAATAATACATGATTTTGTGTATTATGAGGACCCTAATTTTTATGGAGTATTAGATGATTATGTTAGATCATGTGAGTGTGAATGATGTTCCAATTATCAATGTTTTAAATCCAAGGATGAGAACTAGGAAAAATATGATTTTGTATCTATATTGGGTAAGGGATTTTAAGTAAGGTCATTTAGGTTATTATAATGAAAAAAAATTTCTATGACTACATAGGTGACTATGAATAATTATGGTCCCATGTTTTCTGTATGAGTAGAAGGGAAGAAAATGTTTAATGAAATTTTTGTATCATTTACACCAACCCTAAGAACAACCATGAATAAGATTCTTGTGCAAGGTGACCCCCTAGTTAGCTCTTGGAAGTTTAAATTTGTCCTCTTTCTATGGAGTTATTTGTGGAGGGGAATTTCACCCTATCATTAGCGAGGCATGGAAGAAATGGTAATTCGAGAAGTCTTTATGGGTTTAAATCCTGAGTAGGATGAAAATAATCCTAAATCACATTACTAATCCTAGTTTTTGACTCAACGGATCACATGAAGGGGTGTCTAGGAATCAAGGGCTTGTGATATTTGATTTTTAAATATTTGGTGCAATGGGTATCACTTTTTTCATAGTTTATATTTACTATAATAGTCCTAATAATAATGTTATAGGAAGGAAAAAATGTTGGCACTTAAGAAAATGTGGTAACCTCTAATAACTACAAAAAATTAAGAGTTGATATTTGGGTATTGGTGTATTGGGATTGAGGGTGAAAGGTGGATAGGTACTAGGAGGACATGCACCTAACGGCTGCAGGAAAGTGACACATGTGTGTGTTAGGAGGTCAAACATTCATCATCTAGGAACTTGGTTAGAGTGAAATTGTGGGGTTCACATGAAGATATAAGTTGAGTTCTAGGATACATAGAGCAAGGAGGGAATTATTTCATTGATTTTTTTTGATTTCGGGCAGTTGGTTGTGTAGAATTATGTAACCTAATGAATTTATGGAGTAATGTATGACATCTCACAAGGTAAATATTTCAACCTATGACTAATTATCTATCCTTGATAAACATAGTGCACCAATAAAGCTATTTTTTTACTTATTTTTCATTATTAAATTATAATATCAATCATCCCATAATGACTTCAATATGTCCATGATTCTTTTCACTATCGATGATGATTAGGGGTTACATTTGAGTGATTTGGTAATTTCACAATTTTTTAATAATATTTTTAATTTTTTTAATTAAAAAGTGGTATATTATTTTATCCATGTTTATATATATAGGGAATATTTATATAAAATAGTTAGGTTTTTTATAAAATGATATAAATTTTCAATTTATTCCATGAAAAAACAATTATGGTATATTTTTATGTTACCATGGAGTATGAGATATGATTTAATATTTTATGTTATTATAGTTTAGTTGATTATAATATTTTATGTTTCTCATGGGTTATGATTTATTGATTATTTATTTTCCCTATGTTGCAAAAGTGTGTTCATTTAAGTATCATTTTTGAAATTTTAGATCTTAAAATATACATTCTTATGTGGAATTTTTATTTTTTTATTTAATGATTTGAGTATGAATTTGGATAATTAAATTTCAAAAATAAATTATTTGATTCATTATTAAATAAAATTTTAGTCTTGACATAATTGAAATGAAATGTTTTTTTGGTTTAATTTCATTTTTTTCATAATATTGTGTGTATTTAATATATAATGTTTAAACCACATAGTTTGGGTCACATCCCATCCAGAGTCACTCTATAAACTTTAACAAGAGAGGATCGAAACTAAGCCTCAATAAAACCTCCCAATATTTTAGAGGCTGCCAACATGAAATTATGGTCTAGGGTGAATCTATGGGGAGTTTATTCCCAAGTATCAGTATAAGAAAAATAATAGAAATAACTAAACCTTATCCATATTGATAAATGGTCATATTGAAAAAGTAATAAATTTAAAAAATGATGTAATAAATGAAACACATAAAAGGCCCAAACATTCACGTCCTACATATAACAACTTATCTCCCACTAGGAAGATCACATATACAAAATAAAAAACTGAAAATTAAATACAACAGGCTCCACTACCAACTATGAGCCACATCACACACCTGATCTCTATGATTATCTATCTTCACCAACTGAATAATAAGACTTTATACAAGTATATCCTATTGATAATTATTCTCTAGGTATCTCCCTATATATCTTTCAACTATTATCAACCAAAAAATGTACATAATTTCTGAGCACACATTGATGTGAATTTACAGGGGGTTTGAAATAAATATTCGTAAGCTACCCCCAACTATGAGCCAATAATATTCTATCAGATATAGATTCTCATGAAATATTATCTACCTAGCCAAGACATAATTGGAAAAAAATACATAAAATAAATCATATATCGGTCCTTGGGTGTGTGATCCTAATTGACCAAATTTTCTTTATCCAGCATAAAAAATGTCTCTAAGAAAGATACATTATCAATGGGGATACCAGTACTAGTAATGGAATCACTCATACTAACCAAAAATAAATAAGTTTGGATTATAGGTATCAAATTATAATCCTGTAAATAAGTAATGAAGCTATCTATTATACAAATTATTTATACCACTCCAACCATGAGTAACCAAAGGAACCCATACAACATCTCAAAATTCCTTAATCCATTTTGATGTCAGGTTCAGAGGTCCAAATCCATATGCATCCAGGACATTTGAAACATGATAAATACATAAGGTAAATGAACCTTAGGTGATATATAAGGAATAATCTCCAGATCCATATAATAACCTAGTAACATTCAATAATTGGCTCAATATTGAATTCATAGAAAACAATGGTCAGTGTAAAAATTTGTGTATCCACCCCATCATAGGGAGTATTTGAAGCTTTGATCAAGGAGAAAATCATTATTCCAAGGCGATATCAAACACATCTATTTATTGGGTGAAATATGTCCATTTTTATCCTATGGAATCACATATATCATAGAATATTAGGCATCTATAGTGACACACTAAAGTAAGCGAGGTTTTTATATAATAGCTGAGGAAACTCCACGGTGTACCTTATACCAGGAATTATCCTAGAGATACTGGGTATTGTGGTAATGGTTTCATTCAATAAAATTTATCCCAGAAGTTAGAACCCATGAAGTAACTTTGGGAATCGCCACTATGTCATCCCATCACATCATGCCTCATAGGCCATGTTCCTAGAATCACATCTGGAAATCATATATTTATCAACAGTAATTGAGTGAAATATTAAATAAAATATTGATCTTTTTTGAACACCTAAACTGATCACTACATACATATCCCCTTAGGGACAAATGTTTGGTATATGTTATATGGTGACACCAACAATCATCTCTTCACAATCATATATTTCACTATCATAGGTTCGGTAAACAAGGGGGAATCCAGTAGGACCCCTAATTTATTACACTAGTGAGGTATCTTTACCAGGATCCTTGAGTATACATGTAATCAAATGTATCACTCTTGGGATCCTATAAGTTGGCATGTAAGTAGAGATATACCTCTTTGGATCCTTGAAAACATGAAAAAGGTAGAGGGATCCCTCTTAGGTTCCTCAAAATTTGTTACATAGAAGAGACATAACTCTTAGGATACTTGAAGAGAGTATTCAAGTGGAGGAATCTTTCATGGGATCCTCTAGGTTATATCATAAGTGGAGGCATCCATATTTAGATTCGTCTAGACAATATGAAGGAGGAGGAGTCCCTCATGATATCCACTATGTTAGATTCTAATTAGAGGCATCCTTATTAGGACCAAAGATTACAAAATAGTCTATTTTACAACACCCATCTATTTGGTAGAAAATCTTTTTAGAAGTGTCAAGAAATAAAAATGGAATAATAGACTCAATGGGAATTCCACTCAAACAATATCTTATATAGGTGGTTTATGGAAAATCTTAGTTTCAATTTTCCTCTCTAGATTGACCTAAGCACCAAAACAATATGACTCTATAAGGTGCATCTTAATCCCTCTATATAGGTTTTTTCTAATGTTATAGAATACGAGGACCACCAAATATAATTCATAAAATGAGGACTTCAGTTACCCCATGTCAATCCCATAACCAAAATTTTCCCTGAAACTCAACTACGTCTCACCCCGTGTCTCTCTCAATCAGAAAATCACTAGATTCAATTACTAATGGAAGAACCTATCAGTTGCAATTTTATCACCTTGAAAGGACTCTTTGAAATCAATAAATCACCCCTAAGGTTCCTCTTTCATGAATTTCACAAAAATATATGCATAATGTACTCCAATTATATATAATTCTATTCTCGTTGAATAAATTCACCCATTACCATTAAATGGGAATCAATGGTGAGGTACATTGTGTGTTCTAAAAGTACATGGTTTTCACTCTAAAACATCCATACTAGCCATGTAAGTCTACATAGTATTGGTGTCCCCAGATCCTGGCTTTGTTCTATTACCGGTCTATGGCATACATGGGGTCTTTTCATATACTATCACATGGACATGACACAATTGTGGCCTCACTATGTACTACTATGCGACAATATCCCTATTACATAGTGTGTCAATCCATGTACTCAACCACTTGGACAAGAAAAAATACATGGATTGTACTCTGGATACATGACATGCAGTTCATAAAACTCCTTTTTCACAAGTACTCATCCACCCGGACATGTAAAAACAGGTGGAATATACTCCAATAACATGGTAAGTACTCCCAAAGAAAATCATCCATATACATGAAGAATACATGATGTTTGTTCAATGAACCACATGTCATGTGCTTTAAAATTATTGAATATTAAACCACTATGAATGCCTCAAATTACCTATTTTCACTGATTAAGAATATATTGACACCCATGAAGTCTATAAAACTCATATAAGGTCCCAAAACTAGAATGGTTAAATGAAGGTGGATTTTGGGAAAAACATAAAAATAGACTACCTTTGGGTGGAATCGACTGAGGCTTCTCTCGTATCCATGCTATGAAACTATCCCATGGAATTCATGCTCTTCTCATACAATGCAGTGTCACCCTCTCACCCTATCTTGCTTTCCCTCCATCTTTGTATCTCTTAGACATGAAAAAGTAATCTTCATGTAGTGTACATGAAAATATAGTGTGGAAGTGGATAATATAAAATTAAAAAGGAAAACTGAAAATAATGGGGAAAATAAAAATAAAATGGGGATTGGGTACAACCTCGATGCCTGATTCGATTTTATTCATTAACTAGGGAAAATCTCCCATTACAATCATAACCAAGGAGATAGAATCTCAGTAACATTATTTATTCAAAATAAATCCCTGGAATAACTAACATGAATAATTTAATATATGAGTAATGAAATATAAAATACTAATTATGTTGTGAAAAATTTAATGGATTTGAATCCCTCCAAACTCTCATCCAATAGTAAATACCAAATTATCAGATCAATGAAGTAGACAAAACACTACATGAGATCATCTTATAAGGGAAGTGACCATTTTACCACACATAATCATCTGAATGATTAAAATTAATTTTCTACTCATTTAGAACTCTAATGAAACATGGAAATTTACAAATTATCAATATAACCCTTATCATTCTAGAGATTACATGAATGTTAACTAGTAGTTATTGTATCATCCCAACAATCTACACAACTTCTCTAACATGGTCTTTCAATGAATGGACTCACAAAATCTACCACTCTTTAAGAACATAAGAGACATTAAAAATTGATGATTTGATAATTATCGCCAGATGGATAGACTTATACTAATCATAAAGTGAATCATAAATAGTTTTGAACCCTCTATGTATGTCCATTCTCCCATTCCAATCACTCCATATTATCAATATGTAAATAATACTAAACTAGATTAGTCATTCCACCAACTAAAAACCATTATTGATGTCTCTTATACCATAGAGGGATATTCGACATTTCATCACAACTCCCAAGAGACCATGCATGAATAATTTCTCTAAAACAATCATTCCACATATCAAATATGATCTCCTACCAATTTATAATTTAAATGGTGCTATGTTCAACTTGGACATACTGTTACTATCTCACCCAATACAATAGGTTTAAAATTTCTTACCACCCAATTCAAGTCCCAAATCATTCTACCACGAGTCATCCATCATCAAGGTCCAAATGACTATGCTCTTTGGAACATCAGTATCATTAACCAAGATGATCCCGTAAGACACCTTTATAAAATCAGGAACCCCACTTATGCAATTTTTTATCAATGGGGGCTCACCTCACAATGTCTTTTTAGCAGCACAACTATGTATCCTCGGTCTAAAGAATGTAAAAAAACATCCAAACACATATCCATCCCCAATAACTATCCCATTTAAGATCAAACACTTGTTCTCATACCATGATAGCAGTAGAATAACCAATGGTTATTAGGACCAGGAACCCAAATTTTTCTACCCATCGAGTCCAGTCATGACATCCTAGCAATAAAGGATCTATTACAAAAACAAAATGCTTTATCAAACCTATATCAGAAAAAATGATCACCTCCTTGGAATTATTCACAACATGAGTATATAAATAAGATCATAACCTCTAAAGGCATCTGAAAACCTAGGTCAGCCCCTATAGAAATATTCCCCTGATCACAAACACTTGAATCTCCACCATTTTTGTCAAAACTAAGATCTAAAAGGACTCCCAACTAGACCTGTCTACCAAGGGTTATATAATGCTCACCAGGTCATCCACAAACCCCAAAATTCAAACCTCTCACAATATATGCCTCTATAAGCTATCATAAATACTCTTGTTTCACCCATTACACAACCAAAAATTCATAATTAAACTCTATCTAGGGTAGGTAATGGTATCCCCATCCTAAAAGGTATAATACATATCAACATTGTTTCAATTATATAGTTTTTAAATTACATTTTATAGTGGAAAACACAATTTCTGTTGTAATTGGAATCCCATTAATGTTCCACACATAGGAAACTATGTCAAGCCTAGGACTACTAGTCCCTGACCGTCACTAATAATTCTCGAAATGTTCATCTTGGTAGAGGATCGTGGCTTGAAAAAAATGAAATATAATTAATTGAACCTCATTGGTAATCCACGTATGATAATTCCCCATTTATTTTATAATTCACTGCTTTTTTAGGTAGAAATCCATATCAATGCTGATTATTTGATTAGATAACTATAAAAATGTCATCTTAAATAAAATATCATAGCATGCTAGATGGGAAAACTCTTGGTAGGTTTTTTTGAATCACTTGTTAAATTAACATAAAAATGATACATACACATAGGTTCTACTATAATGTTAATAGTGATTTTCATTGACCTACATGGGTCAACATTAAACACAACACATATTCTTAATGATTTGTGTCATACAACACACTCATGTGTCAGTTAAGTAGAATTTCATTCCATGATATGTTGAAAAATAATATATTTTCTATTACTAAAACATTAAATAACTAAACATAAGTAAAAATTCCCCATGACGGGTCCAAAACTTTTGTACCATGTTTCCTGTCGACCCACTAGGGTCACTAAAACACATTTAATGAGGAATGAATCATAAAAATCACTATTGAACATATCACCAAATATCCACATTACCTTCCATAAAGAATGTAACCACAGTGGACCAACTATTATGAATTTCACCAAGAAACTTTACGGTTAAACACCATTTAGGTTTTCTGGGATCATTAAATAGTTTTCCTAAGTCAAATGTGAAAGCCTAAACTAGTAGGCATATAACATGTGAACTCAACATTCCAAATTTGATACAGCAAAAATATTCTATTTACTCTAGTGGCCAAGAGTCAAAATCAATCACTACCCTATCTTCAATGGTCTAATATCTAGAAATCCATAAAAAATCATAAAACCAACATGATAAGTGTATCACATGAAGAAAAATTCATATAAAACTATAATTTATCATATCAAAAACAACAATTCATTATCCTTGGATTAAAAAATATCATACTCAAATAAGTTCTCATGATGTTCCATTCATACATCCATCATATGTTCTGAAACACTCCTAAGAATCCTATATACGATGTCCGAAATAGAAATAAAATATGTAAGGAACTCCAATGGTACCACATAATTATGTCCGGACTTGGCTTTCTCTATAAATAGTAACCATACTAGTTTCATACAGGACTCAAGTTATCCTCCCCAGATGCAAGGGGCTTTTGAATAGTACCGAGGGCCTTTGGTGTCTTCAGGGCGAGACTATCACTTCCGATTAGAGTAATGAATACACTATAAATAAATTAACATCATGCATAGTAGTAAACGATCATTTTTTAGGTAATAAATATAAATAAGGATGCAGTAAATTGTGTAATGTAAATGCCAGAACATACATGTAAAACATAAAACTACTGATTACGTACTAGGGTGATCAAAGATACAAAATTAATAGTTTTAAAATGAAATACATCAGGCTCTAGTACCAAATATGATTCATTTCACATACCTGCTATCCATGATGATCATTTTTGTAACGTCCTGGATCCGGGTGACATGGAAAGGGTGCCCCGAATCCGGTTCGCCACGTGACCTCAAGCGCATTTCCCCAAACGCCAGAGGCTGCCGACTAGCAGCGAGGGCCCAGGTCTGATATTGGGGAAACTATTCCCTCATTTTTCAAAGTGTAGCGTAGCGGAATACAGAATAACACATACATCAAACAGCGGAATCAGTAAACCATACACAACTAAAATAATCAACAGCAGTGGATATAACCAATAGTATATAAATAATGATGTTACATGTCTCATGTTCTAAGGAAACAGCCAGAACATGTTATACATCAATATAGTACAACCAAAAGCAGAGTACAACAAACCAAAGAAAAATAGTTGGCAGCAGCATCGTGAGCCTTGGCTCTATCCCATGCCCTCCTACTCCTCAGGAACAGTCAAGTACTTGTATAGGGAATCTTTCCCCTATCCACACCTACCGAAACGTAATCTGTTTGGGCCGAAAAGCGTGACCCAAACAAGGTGTGAGAAATATATCTCAGTAGGCACCCACCAAAGGCCCGTGCCCAACTACATGTAAGCATGAAACAACGGCGTGCAATAGTAAAATGAAATAAAGTAAGTGGTACCAAAAATTAACTAACATAACCAGTTATATTGCCATTTTCATATTCTTTTTAATCATTTAATTTAAGATACCACCACAGTGAATATTCTAAGTAAACAGCCAAATGTCCACAGACACGTAAACTCCCACCCTTGGGTAAAGAGAAACCAACACAAGAATTTTCCCACAGGAACACGGATATTGCCCATAGGTGTAAATAGTGTCTCCCACAGGCACAGAATCATCTTCCAACAGGCACGGAAGAAGTTGCGCACAGGCTAGGTAGTACAACGCCCACCGGCTAATCACAGAACCGTGCTCAGGATAACAGGTAACTGGGTCATGCCCAACATGTAAAAATGCAGTAAACAGGAAATTCCTCTTGAGGCAATTCTAGAATTACTACTTAAAAGGCATACCCTCGGGTATCCTGGCCAAATGGCTAAACAGTGGAACACACCCATGAGGTGGTTCCGGATCCAAGAAACGATCCCAACCAGTATTTTAATAGCATAATTAAATACCTAACCAATTCTAGGTGTTTAATATAGCAACAGCCTCCGCCACACGACACCCCAACATGGGTTTGTGGCACAAAAACGCACAAAACAAATAGCTGTTGGAAAAAACAACACCAAGCGACCTACCTTATACGCCGACGAATGTTATACCCAAACGCCGACTCCAAAAATTCCCAAGAACGGCGTATATCTGACGAAGAAAAAAACTATCTTAACCTCAAATAACTCCCATTAGGAGAAGAATTGGTAAGAAGTAGCCAAGGATATGGAAGCCCTTACCCGTGCGGTTCCAACGAGATCGTCCAAGGAAGAAACCGATTCCAGACGAACACTCGGAGGATCTTCAAAGGTTCGACCTCCTCCTTTGGCTCCAAAATAGCTCAAATGCCTCCTCTACCAAATGAGAAGGCTAATACCTATTTTAATCCAAAAAACCAAAGTACAAGGCATGTACTTCCGAGTACACGGCGTGTACTTCCCAAATTTCAAACTGCTCCTCTGGCGGCTTCCCGCCAGTGCGGAACTGTCCATCTATCGACATGAGTACACGGCATGTACTCCTGAGTACACGGCGTATAATACCGCCCAGCTAGAGGTTACTCCACCGCCTTACTATTTTGGCATCCCGACTGACTACACGGCAGTTAAAGGACCACTAAACGGCGTGTAGTCGTTTCCTACACCCTTTGTCGCCGACAAGCCTACACGCCCTGTGTACTCATCCCTACACGGCCATAAGTACACGGCATGTGGAAAAAATACACAGCGTGTACTTCCAAAATTTAGGATTTTTCCCATTTTCCATATTTTATTAAAAACACTTAAGGAAAAGAGAAAAGAAGAAGCTCATACCTTAAAGAGAAGAACCGGGTTTGTACAAACTTTCCCCCTTATAGCAGTTCGTCCCCGAATTGCCCTTCCAAGGGTATAGAAGATACAGCCGTGAACAACTCCGGCCACTGAGAACGTACGTTGGACTCCCGCTCCCAGGTCTCGTCCTGCACTCGGCCATGCTGCCATAGCACCCATACGAGAGGAACCGACCATCCTCAGAGAACCTTCGTGCTCTTGTCAACGATACGAATCGGATGCTCCTCAAATGACGCATCTGCCTCCATCTCAACCTCCTCGGGCTGAAAGACATGGGATAGGTCTGAATGATAGCGATGCAACTGAGATACGTGGAAGACTTCGTGCATGGCTCAGTACCACTGCGGTAACTGCAACTAATAATCAACCAGCCCGACTCTCTCCAGAATCTCAAATGGCCCCACATACCGTGGTGAAAGTTTACCCTGTCTCCTGATCCTCTTGTGTCCCAGCCTAGGCGAAACACGTAGAAAAACCTGATCCCCAACCACGAACTCTAAAGGTCATCTGCGGCGATCAGCATAAGACTTATATTGAGACTGTGTGGCCGTCATCCGCTTCTGAATCAACTGGACCTTCTCAGACGTCTCCTGCAAGATTTGTGGCCCCAGTAAAGTTTTCTCACCTACCTCTATCCAGCACAAGGGTGAACGAAATGGCCTACCATATAAATCCTCTTATGGTGCCATCTCAATAGTCGCCTAGAAGATATTGTTATAGGCAAACTCGACTAAGGGTATATTCTTATCCCAAGATCCCCCAAAGACTAGGACACATGCACACAGCATGTCCTCTAGCACCTGTATCGTACGCTCTGACTGGCCAACGGTCTGAGGGCTGTGCTCAGAAGAACCTGTGTACCCAGCACCCTCTGAAAAATCTTCCAGAAAAGAGGCGTAAAGTTGGAGTCCCTATCAGAAACGATAGAACGAGGGACCCCATGAAGATGTATGATCTCTCAGATATACAGCCTTCCGAGATCGTCAACACTGAAGGTCTCCCTGATTGGCAAGAAGTGAGCTACCTTCATGAGTCTGTCCACAACAACCCACACTGCATCATTGCCACGAGGTGACCTCGGCAATCCAGTCACGAAATCCATCGCGACATCGTCCCACTTCCACTCCGGAATGGGTAACTGTTGTAACAACCCAGCTGGTCTCTGATGCTCCGCCTTCACCTGCTGATAGGTGGAACACCTCATAAAAAAACAGTTATATCTCTCTTCATACCCGGCCACCAGTACTGACATCTCGAGTATCGGTACATCTTGGTAACCCCGGGATGAACTATCCAAGCTGAAGCATGAAACTCTCGCATCAGCTCCTCGCGTATATCCCCTGGAACCCATACTCGTCCATGGAAACGCAAAACCTCATCGTCACCTACCGTCCAACCAGGAGAAGGGTCCTCACCTGCCACCGAATCCCGTAGAACTAGGACTTCTGGATCAAAAAGATGTCTCATCCTTGCTTTATCCAGGATGGTAGAAGTCACAGGTATAGATGAAAGATAAGTCTTCCCCTGACTATCATGAACCTCCAGATGCATCTCAGAGAACAAGACCATGAGCTACCACTCACTGCTGGCCTCCTGCAATGCCTATATCTGAGTCTTCCTGCTCAGTGCATCAGCTACTGCATTACCTTTACCAGGTGTATAGGCAAGCTCAAAATCAAAGGACTGTAGGTATTCGACCCACCTCCTCTGCCTCAGATTCAAGTCACGCTGAGTAAAGATATACTTGAGGCTTTTGTTGTCATTGAAAACCACAATATGCTCCCCCAATAGATAATGTATCCGACAGCGCAACGCATTTACAACTACATCTAACTCGAGATCATGCGTCGGGTAATTCCCCTCATGTGGCCTCAACTGCTGAGACCCGTATGCCACAACTCGATTTCCTTTCATCAACACTGCTCCCAGACCAATACCCGATGCATCAAAGTAAATTGTATAGATCTTCCCCGGCTCTGGGAGTATCAGGATTGGTGCTGATGTCAACCTTCCCTTCAGGTCCTGAAAAGCTACCTCACAAACTTCCGACCAAACGAACTTCACACCCTTCTTAGTCAGACCCGTCGACGGTGCTGCTAAGTGGGAGAAGTCCTATATGAAACATCTGTAGTAACCATACAACCCCAAGAAACTCCGTATCTCAAACATGTTCTTAGGCTTCTCCCAGCAAACTACTGCTCTTACCTTCTCTGGGTCCACTCCAACTCCTGCCTCTGAGATGATATGACCCAGGAAGTGAATCTGGTCCATCCAAAAGTGGCACTTCGAGAGCTTAGCATATAGCCGATGCTCTCTCAGTGTACTCAGTACGATCTCAAGATGGGTGGCATGGTCGTGTAGAGTGTGAGAGTACACCAAGATGTCTTCCACGAATACTACCACAAAAGAATCAATATATGGATGGAACACACGATTCATCAGATCCATGAAAACTGTTGGCGTGTTCGTGAGTCCGAACGTCATAACCATATACTCATATAGATCATACCTACTCCTGAAATCCGTGAGAGTTATATCAGATGGTCTCATGTGCAGCTGATGATATCCTGATCACAGTTCAATCTTCGAGAACACTCATGCTCCATGAATCTGATCAAAAACATCATCAATACTTGGTAATGGATATCGGTTCTTAACCATCAACTGGTTCAGCTTCCGATAATCCATGAAAAGTCTGAGAGTACCATCCACCTTCTTCGCAAAAAGGACATGTGAACCCCAAGGAGAAGTACCGGGTCGGATAAATCCCTTTGCCTACAACTCCTCCAACTGCCTCTTGAGCTCCTGCAACATAGGTGTAGCCATCCTATATGGAGGAATGGACACCGGTGCTGCTCCTGGCACAAGCTCAATGGAAGAATCCACCTCTCGCTCCGGAGGTAGACTCGAAAAGTCATCCCAGAAGACATCCCTGAAATGATCAGAAACAGGAGGTAAATCCACCTGACAAGTCCCCTGATCATCCAGATACAAACTTGCAATCTGGGTTGTGACTCCGCCTCACCCACGATGCTCTAGTCCAGCTCGACTCGCCTGAATATCCCATTCACCCTTGTATAAAAACTCTATGCCCTCTCGTGACGTGAAACTCACCCTACGAAGATAGCAGTATACAAAGGCTCGAAAGGGAACCAACCAATCCATCCCGATACTGATGTCATAACTTGTCATCTCTAGGACATAGAGGTCCCAAAGGAAGTGACACCCACCAACCTCAAGGGGTCACTCCTTGCCCTGACGCACACCAGTCGTTCCTGTCCCCAACGGAGTGTCTAGCGTCATGATATCAGAAGAGGTATAAACGCAGAGACAAAGGCTCTCCACAATAGGTACAGATATGAAACTATGTGTAGCACCCGTATCAAAAAGTACTGAAGATAAGATAGAACCTACTAAAATAGTACCTATGACTATAGATCATCCGGGATCCTGCTCCTGCTGGGTCTGTTGCACTGCGTAAGCCTGACCAGTGCCGCGGCCTTGCGACACAGCCTGACTACCCCGAGTTGTCCCGCCCTGGTGCCTCTGAGATCCTGGTGTCTGGCTACCATGGCCACGACCACCATCTCTGCATGTACGCCCTGATGTATTCCAGTTCCCTGACTGGTAAAAAGACACGGGTCCTACTCTCGCACGCGGAGTCTGCACAGAACCCCTCTCACTAGACATTGCTGGAAATGCCCTGAAAAAGCGTTGCAGATGACCCATCCTACCACAAGCTCGGCACTCCACTAGGTCTCGTGGACATTGTTGTCTCTTGTGCCCCTCTCTGCCACACTGGTAGCACATAACCTGGCCACCTGAAGCATTCTTCTGACTGGTACGGCCGCCTTGAGAGAATTATGAATGTCTCTTCCTCTTGCCAACAGAAAAAGTACCAGTAACTGGTGCTAAACCACCCTGGCCCACACCACTAGATTCCCGAAGGTTCCTCTCGGTGATGAACACCTGGTTCACTATAGCATGTACAGTAGGAAACCTAAAAACATTCACCAGCGCTCGAATGTCATACCGAAGACCATCCTCAAAACGTCTGGCTCTCAACATCTCATCACCCACCAGAACTGGTGCATAACATTGAAGCTCGGTAAAGAGAGTAGAATAGTCCATCACTGACATAGAGCCCTACTGCAGATTCATGAACACTCGAGCTCTATCTGATCTCAATGTCTCCGGGAAGAAAAATTCATAGAAGACTGCCTGAAAATCTTCCCATGCCATGTCTCTGTGATGCTCTGACTGGGTGGTAACATCCCACCGCCTCTTGGCGGAATCACGCAGCATGTAAGTCGTGAGCTTGACCCTCTGCCCTGGAGGCGTCTCCAGATGCTCAAAAATAGTCTGCATTGATCCCAGCCAAGACTCCGCAGCCTGTGGTCCGCCATCCTCTGAAAACCTAGGCGGATGCTGCTGCTAGAAGATACATGTCAGCTCGGCCATCGATGTGGCTGCCTGCGGTGCTCCCTGAAAGGTCTGCATGAACCGCAATAATCCTTCATTGAACTGCACCTCTGCGCCTATGTCTAGTATAGCAGCTGGTGCCGCATCTGGCTCCGCTAGAGGATCAACTGGTAGCCCATGGCCCACCATCTCCAGAGTGTTCTCATTGCCATTCTCCTAGAGAAAAACGCGCGGTTGTCTAGGCAACATGACACTACAAGGTCAAAAACATGCCTTAGAACAAGATTATCAAAGACCGAAGACAAACAAACCCAAAAGGGAACAGGAGGAATAAGGCATTCAAAATTTGAAAAACAAGACTACATGATGTGTATACTAACTACACGGCGTGTATTTCATATACACGACATGTATTTCATATACACGACGTGTATTTCATACACACAGCGTGTATGATGTTATTTCCAACTGCCCATGTCGCTTGTGACATGGCCGACTACTCGGGTCACAACTACACGGCATGTTACACCTGCACACGGCGTGTACACCACCCCGTTTCGAAGCCACACGTCTAACACCACATGGTCTGTCCTCGGACAAGACTACACGGCATGTCCCACAGGTACACGACATGTTCGAGGAGAGGAGACATCGGCCTGTGTTGTTATTTACATGGTTGAGTCCCTAGGTCACACTACACGGTGTGTTCATTATGGACACGACGTGTTCTGTACAGGAGTTCACCGACCCGTGTTGTTAGTTACACGGCCAGAATCCGGTTCAACACTATACGGTGTGTACAAAAGCTACACGGTGTGTTTTACCCGAGCCTTTCCCTACCCCGTGTCGCTGCCCACACGATTTGTGACACGGGAAGAGACTACACGGCGTGTACTCAGGGTACACGGCATGTACTCAAAAAGTTCATTTTTCTTCCCGAACAGAAGGTCATACACGGCGTGTATAAAGATACTACATGGCGTGTATACTGGGTTTCTGGACAGTATGCCTCAGAAACTTCTCTGGAACCCAGAAAATACTAAAAACCAACACCTAAGTTCCAAATTCTGATCCGTGAGGTCCCATACTCCCCATGAATCAATGTTTGACATCTTATCTGTGTTATAACAAATAAATATTCAATGATCCACCAAATTCTAGTCGACGGGGGCCCATACTCCCCAAAAACTAAAGTTTGGCGTCCATTCTATATACAGGCTCAAACAAAAATACCATATCACAAAGCAGGTATTTATCAAGCAGCTATCACAACAGCATGCTTTTCCCACACATCAACTATCACAGCAACATGCGATTTCTAATGCACCAACAAGGCATAGAAACTATGCATGGTAGGTGATATCTATCATGTGCCAATATGATGCATGAGATGGAATACCCACATCTAATAGGGTTGCAACTAAATAGAACCCATAGATAAAATATAACAACACAATCCAAGTGTGTCACCCAACGGTGAAATCATATCAACTGTAAAATTTGCAAAATCAAAAGAATTGTAAAAATACGAGGTAGACTGGCTTTTCCCTATACACGGGTTAGCTATGCCCGGGTACAACTTATTACCAACTACCGTTCGTCCTATCCCTGACTACGGCTCCAAATAGTAAGTCAAATAAAATAACCCCTTTGATACCACTTTGTAATGTCCCGGACCCAGGTGCCACGCAATGGGTGCCCCGAATCCGGTTCTCCACGTAACCTCAAGTGCATTTCCCCAAACGCCAGAGGCTGCCGACTAGCAGAGAGGGCCCAGGTCTGATAGTGGGAAAACTATGCCCTCATTTGTCAAAGTGTAGCACATCGTAATACAGAATAAAACATACATCAAACAGGGGAAGCAGTAAACCATACACAACTGAAATAATCAACAACAGTGGATATAACCAACAGTATATAAATAATGATGCTACATGTCTCAAGTTCTATAGAAATAGCCAAAACATGTTATACATCAATATAGTACAACCGAAAGCAGAGTACAGAAAACCAAAGCAAAACAGCTGGCAGCGGCATCGTGAACCTAGGCTCGGGCTCATGCCCTCCTACTCCTCAGCAACAGTCAAATACCTATATAGGGACTCTTGCCCCTATCCACACCTACAGAAACGTAATCTGTTTGGGCCGAAAAGCGTGATCCAAACAGGGTGTGAGAAATATATCTTAGAAGGCACCCACCAAAGGCTCGTTCCCAACTACATGTAAGCATGCAACAACGGTGTGCAATAGTAAAATGCAATAAAGTAAGCAGTACTAAAAAGTAACTAACTTAACCAGTTATATTTCAATTTTAATAATCTTTTTAATCATTTAATTTAAGATAACACAACAGTGAATATTCTAAGTAAATAGCCAAATGACCACAGACACGTAAACTCTCACCCTCAGGTAAAGAGAAACCAAAAGAGGAATTTTCCCACAGGCACAAGGATATTGCCCACAGGCATAAATAGTGTCGCCCATAGCCACAGAATCATCTGCCCATAGGCACGGAAGAAATTGCCCATAGGCTAGGTAGTACAATGCCCACAGGATAATCAAAACACCGCCCTCAGGCTAACCGGTAACCGGGCCATGCCCAACATGAAAAAATGCAGTAAACAGGAAATTCCCCTCGAGGTAATTCTACAATTAATACTTAAAAGGCATACCCTTGGGTATCCTGGCCAAATGGCTAAATAGTGGAACACACCCCCGGGGTGGTTCCGGATCCAAGAAAATATCCCAACCAGCATTTTAATAACATAATTAAATACCTAATCAATTCTAGGTGTTTAATATAGCAACAGCCTCAGCCACACGACACCCCAACATGGGTTCTGTAACACCCGAGACTTTTATGTTATATAAATCATCAAATGAATCTTTTTCTACACACAACACTTTCTTGGCTTTCTTTACACGAAATCGCCACCTTCCTCGATAGCTTGTGTTGTACGCAATACCGAGTTTCACTAAACAATGATATGCTAATAAAATATTATTAAAACTAGCCGTTATGAATAGTAATAACCACTTTTTGAAATTTTATAAATTTTATTTTTCAAAATGGACTTCATTTTTGGATTCGTAATATCGAAATTAGCCTAGGGTGAAATTTTCGTATTTTTCTAAAAACTTTCAATTTTTGATGAATAGTGAAACCACTAAGTGGTAGTTAAAAAACTGAATTTTTAATAAAACTTAATTTTACCGCTTCTGTGAGTGGAATTTCAAAAATCCGAGAGACACGGTTGATGTTAGTAAGTAAAATGTGGTTCAATGAGATGAAAATAATTTTTTGGTGAATAGTAACTTTTTACTTTTTTTTACCACGGTTAAAAGTAAATAGGGTAATTAAGGAAAAAATGATATTATTATTACCCTAACACATGTCCTAATTCTATTTGACAAGTGTAATTCGACCAAAAACAATCTTAGGAATAAAATATGACCATTTAGGCCCACTTGGATTAGATTAGGACATTTATTATTAATTTATTTAATGAAGGGTTAAAATAGTTAAAATCAAAGTTTAATAAGTAAATCATTTTTAATATGGGGTTATACATAAGATAAATTCAACTATAAATATTCATTATAAAGATAAAAATATTTCCCACATAATGGTATTTTATATTATATTTTTAGACATTAAATAATTTAATTTATTTATGACACAATCATGAAGTAGTAATTATCTTATTAATGAAATATGGACATAATTGATGTTATAAATACCCAAATAAATGTAATTGGAGACTTTTTATGAATTCCACTAATTTTATAGATTAATATGACATGTTAGTATTGATTTAAGTAACTTTTTTCGAACTAATAATTCTATTATGATTTTCACAAAAATCAATTACTAAATAGTGTCAAAATTGACATAAAATAGTTTTTAAAACAAATATTATATTAGTAATTGTTATTTTATTCCTAAAAATCTAATGTTTGGTCAAATGACTTAGATAAGGATATATATATTAATAATAAACAACTTGGGGTTCGTTTGTCTGCTTATAGTAAGTTTAATAACCTTATAGTATAAGAACACAAGAAGACACTGTAAAAGTAAAATTATTTAACTTAATGTTAAATCTAAATGATAAGGTTAAAATATGAACCTAAACTTGTCTAAATTCTATTGGATGAGAGGATTTGGACCCATCCCCACCTTATCTTCTAAATAAATCAATTTGGAGCTATTTAAAACCGAACTTGACTTTATAATAAAATAATATTTTTAGTTATTCCAAAGGTGCCCCTCTCCTCCCTTATAAAAGGGCACCTCCTCCCTCTCTTCCTCACACCACTTTGAGCCTTAAAGCTCAGCCAAACCCTGCCATTTTCTCCTATCCACTACCCTAGAGACATCCTATAGGTCCTGGTCTTCTTCAAAGACCAATTTTAGTGCCCTAAAAGGAGGTCTCAAAGAAGCACTTCAAAGAAGAGGTAATATCCATTACCGATCCTTTCCAATTTCTTTCTTCTTCAACATCTTCTTTTTTAGTTGTTTCATTATGAAGTAATAATATCAGTATCACTCATATACTGATATGTTATTATAAGTATGAAACAACCCTATTTGACCATCTATCCATCCTACGGAAAATGAAATCACCGCGCGTGCGTACGTACGGAATACCATCTCCACGCCATGGTGTAATCTATTTTCCACCACCACCTTACTTGGATGGGTATAATGGTGTAAATAATGATTATATATGAGTATTATAAAGTGATACTAATTCTGAAATAGTATACATACACTCCAATACAATTCCACGATCATAGGAACGATATCATCACTCGTGCGTACGTACGGAATACCGTCTCCACGATGTGATGCGACTCGTTCTACAAGATCTTCATTGAATAATGATTATATAAATGAATTTAATTAATAAATATGATATATAGTACATTAATACCATTCTGGAAATGATGTATCTATAACCTAAAGATAATAATAAGAATTTATTTGACAAAACACGCATAAGAACAAAAAGTTATAAACACCCGAATAACAAGTAGCAATGAAATATTACCACCAAGAAACTAATAACATGACCATATATGATATCATAACAATAATTATGATTCTGTAATAAGTCAATAACATTATTTAAATCATTATACATGAGGTTCGGACACTTACGAGGCAAATCGGACCTAAAGTAAGGGAAATATCACAATCTCATTTTTATCCGAGATTGTTTATACTTTGAGATTTACTGGGGTGTATTTTATCATCCACACCCATGTTTCCTCAATATGTAATATTTATATCCTTCTACAATAGTTTATATCCAATTTTACCTATCGGTGAGTTTTTAGTAAAGGATATGAAAGGAATCTTTTGTCGTTTTTCGTACGAGGTACTTTTTGACTTTTCTGACAAAAGTACGAAGAATGTTTTTTTTAACTTATACTACATGAATGGATTTTTAAAACATTATTTCCAAGAAGCATCCTTTACAGGTTTTCAAGTTTATTTTTAATCAACTTCTTTTATTTTAAAATTTTATGACATGTTAAGAAAGGAAAATGTTTTTGAAGTAGAAAGGATATTTTCCTCAAGAATGGATTTCAAGAGTTTTATCAAAATTATTTCCCATATAAGATAATATAGGGTTCTGTTTCAATCCTTATTATTACATGGATTTTATTATGTTGTGATGGAAATATTTTTATTAATTCCTTTATCTTATATGAATTGTTTTATGATGTCACGATGTTTAAGATTCCCATTTTTATTACATGGGTTATGCTATGATGTATGGTTTATGATTTTGTAGCACACATAAGAATGGTATCATTATGAGATGGGTGGGACCTATATCTCCCTCCAATGCATTGGGTAAAGATTTTATATCTCATGAGATAGACATGGCTGGAACGGTAGGTTATACCGATTCAGTGAAGCAGGACTGAAATGAGGGTAACTCGGTTCAGAAATGGACTTTTTCCACTAAGATAGTCTTGGCAATGAGTCTTGACTAATAAGAAATGATTCTCTATGATTATGTGTGTATGCCACAAAGTTTCATTTTTTAAGTTATGATTATTGGGATTACATTTCACTACTATGATTTACCCCATGTTATGAAATTATGATCTCTTTTGCAGGTTAAGATTTCCAAAAGTTATGTGCTTATGTATATGATGTGATTGATATTTCTTTTGTTTACCCTTACTGAGAATTTGAGCTCACCCTTTTGTATGTTTTATTTCCCCGGGTCAGGAATAAGGTTATTAAGTATAATATGCCAAAAAGGGACTCTAGATATGATGAAATAAATGGGAGGCAAAGTAGATGCTTTATGAACCAGTTGTTTTTGTTTCCCAGTTTCTAAAGACACTATACCTATACAGTCCTTTCATGGTTTTTGTTATATTTTTTAATAAGTGTGATTCAATTTTGAAGTATTAACAATGTATGTAAAGTATGGGTCGTTATAGTTGGTATTAGAGGAAAGGTATAGTCAACCTTTGGAAACTAGGATGTAAAAGCCTTTGTAAGAACCCTAAGGATAAGTCAAAGCATAGAACACAATCTTAGTGTTTTAGAAATGACCATGAATAACCTAGGATAAGACCTTAAGTGTGAAATATTATTCTTGATTATGTGGTTTTCCTATTATAATTAGTGTTTCTCACACTATTCTTCTTGGTTTTAGTCAATGGATGGAACCCGAAGTAATCATGTTAATGCGGAATGCGACGGGCAATGCTATGATTGTCCCCCTGAGCAACCAAACGTTATGGGAGATGGAATGCAAAATCTTGTAGCCATGCTCACACAACTTTCTCAAGCTATGAATCATGCAGGACTTCCAAATGAGCAAAGGAAGGAGCAACATTCTGTTGAATCCTTCATGAGACAGCGTCCACCTTCATTCAGCGGGTCTACTGATCCATTAGTTGATGAACAATGGATTAGTACTACTGAAAAGATATTTTCAGTTCTTCAATGTTCTAAGCATGATAAAGTCATCTTAGCAGTGTATCATTTGGAAGGTGATACTGATCAATGGTGGAATCTTATTAAGAATACGAGGTAAAGCGATGAAATCGAGTCCATGGAATGGGATGAGTTCAAGAACTTATTTTTCAATAAGTACTTCCCTTGTATTCTCCAAACAAAGATAGAGAAAGAGTTTCTTGAACTGAAGCAAAAGTATGATGAATCTGTTGGTACCTATGAATCAAATTTCACAAGACTTTCAACGTACGCTTCTGGTATTATTATCCAACCTGAGAGTAAGATCGATCGATTCTTTAGTGGCTTAAAACCAACTCTTCGAAGGGCCTTAGCCATAAGGGACTTCAATAGCTACGAGGAAATCGTTCGATGTGCTCTCAAAGTTGAGATGGATATTGGAGTAACCCATCAGTCATATGGGTTTGATAAGAAGAGGAAAATGGAATTCAAAGGAAAATATAAAGAGCACACTGAAAAGAAGATGAGCTTTCCCTTATACTCAAAGTGTGGAAAAAACATGGAGGGAGTTGTCTTAAAGGGACAAGTAAATGTTTCAAATGTGGAAAGGAAGGTCATCGGGCATTTGAATGCCGCGATGATGGGAAGAAGATGTCTAATGATGCAAACAAAGGATGGGATACACAGAATGAACCTACTACACTTGAATGTTTCAATTGCAAGTAGAGGGGACATTATGCCAATAAATGCCCTAATCCAAGGGTTGATGATGATGGTTGACGTCAACAAACTCTTAAGGCTAAAGACAAAGGAAAGTCACATGCAATTTCTATCGGCGATGTGGAGTATGATAACAATGTGGTGAAAGGTACACTTACCATCCACTCTAAAGTAGAAAATGTTTTATTTGATTCCGGATCGACCCACTCCTTTATTTATGAAGAATTTTTTAAGGGTATCACCGTATTACCTCAACAATTAGATGTTGAGTTAGCTGTGACAACACCTAATGGCACAACAGTCGCATCAAAAGTTTATAATTCTTCTCCGATTGAAGTTTGTGGGAAGTGCTTCCTGTAAACCTTGTGATCCTTCCTATAGTGGAATTTGATGTGATTCTTGGCATGGATTGGCTTTCTCTACATTGAGCTCATATCAATTGCCAAAGAAGGGAAGTCACATTTCATATTCCAGATCAATCTATGATCGTCTATCGATGCAAGGATGAACATAACCTTCCAGTGGAAATTTCTTCCATTTTGTGGGTATTGATTCCACTAAATGAAGGTTATTTATCTCAAATGGTTGGTGAGAAACTCACGATTAAGAATATGCCCATTTTACGGGAGTTTGTTGTTGTCTTTCCGGAGGAATTACCGGGTCTTCCACCGAATCGTGAAGTTGATTTTTCAATAGAACTCGTACCGGGTGCTTTGCCTATTTCAAAGACACCTTATAGAATGGCCCCAATTGAGTTGCAGGAATTGAAGAATAAACTCCAAGAGAATCTTGATATGGCGTGCATACGCCCTAGTGCGTCACCTTGGGGAGCACCTGTTCTGTTTGTTAAGAAGAAAGATGGATCAATGAGACTCTACATTGATTATCGAGAACTTAACAAGATCACTATCAAGAACAAATATCCTCTCCCGCGCATTGATGACCTATTTGACCAACTACACAGAGCTCAATAATTTTCCAAGATTGATCTTCGTTCAGGGTATCATCAATTAAGGGTCAAAAGGGAGGATATACCAAAGACGGCTTTCCGTACAAGGTATGGACACTATGAATTTATAGTGATGTCATTTGGTCATACTAATGCCCCTACTATCTTCATGGATCTAATGAATAGAGTCTTTAGATACTATCTTGATCAGTTTGTGGTAGTCTTTATAGACGATATTCTTGTCTATTCAAAGAGCAAGGAAGAACATGAAGATCACTGGAGAATTATATTGAAGACCCTGAGAAAGGAGAAGCTTTATGCCAAATTTACCAAGTGTGAATTTTGGCTTCATAAAGTTTCATTTTTGGGTCACATAATCTCAAAAGAGGGGATATCTATGGATCCAGCAAAAACAGAGGTTATCGAAAGATGGTCGAGACCAACAACAGTAACTGAGATCCAAATTTTTCTTGGTTTGGATGGATATTATCGACGTTTTGTGAAAGATTTTTCACGATTATCTAATCCACTCAACAAGTTGACTCGGAAATGAGTTAAGTTTGTTTGGACGGAAGAATGTGAAGTGAATTTCAAGGAGTTGAAAAGAAGGTTATCCAGTGCACCTGTGCTCACACTGCCTTATAGTGGACAAAGGTTTGTGATCTATAGTGATGCATCCAAGAAGGGATTGGGGTGTGTTCTTATGCAAAATGATATGGTGATAGCTTATGCCTCACGACAGTTGAAAATACATGAGAAAAATTACCCAACTCATGATTTGGAGTTAGCTACGGTACTCTTTGCATTAAAGATTTGGAGGCATTACCTTTATGGTGAAAGGTGTGATATTTATACAGATCATAAAAGTTTAAAGTATATTTTCACACAAAAGGAGCTGAATATGCGTCAAAGAAGATGGTTGGAGCTGATTAAGGATTATGACTGCTCAATCCATTACCACCCTGGGAAAGCAAACAAGGTGGCAGATGCATTAAGTCGACAAGACCATGCCAGTTTATCCATGATGAGGATCACAAAAGATCTAATATTTATGGATTTACAAAGGATGGATCTTGGAATTATAATGGAAGGATAAAAATCTTGTCTTTCTCAAATGAATGTTCAACCATCTATACATGTGAAGATTAAAGAGGCACAGAAAGAAGATGTCGAGTTACAAAATAAGATGAGAAATGTTCCTGAATTCAACCTTGATTGTGATGGGATAATAAAGTTCAGGAATCGGGTTTGTGTTCCTCCCATCCCCGAATTAAAGAAGGAGCTGTTGGATGAGGCTCATAGTTATTCATTCTCTATTCATCCTTGAAGCACGAAGATGTATAGGGACCTGAAAGAGTACTTCTGGTGGGATGGCATGAAAAGAGATGTTGCTTAATATATCTCTCGATGCTTGGTTTGTCAACAAGTTAATGCTGAGAGACAGAAGTCTAAGGGGATGTTACAACCATTACCCATACCCGAATGGAAATGGGAAAACATCAATATGGACTTTGTCACAGGACTTCCTAAAACATCCAAAGGCAATAATGCTATCTGGGTCATAGTTGATCGTCTTAGAAAGTCTACACACTTCATTGCTATTAGAGAGCATTTCTCTCTGGATCAGCTTTCCAGGATATATGTAAAGGAAGTGGTAAGATTTCATGGAGTACCACTTTCTATTATATCTGATAGGGATCCGAGATTTAACTCGAAGTTCTGCCGAAGTCTTCAGCATACTCTGGATACAGATTTGAGTTTCAGCACTGCTTATCATCCTCAGAAAGACGGTCAGTCTGAGAGAACAATTCAAACTCTAGAAGATATGTTGAGAGCTTGCTCTATGGATTTTAAAGGTGGTTGGAATCAACACCTACCTTTGGTGGAATTTTCTTATAATAATAGCTTTCACTCTAGTATTCAGATGGCTCCTTATGAAGCTCTCTATGGAAATAAATGCAGGACTCCAACTTGTTGGGATGAAGTTGGGGAAAGAAAGCTATTAGGACCTGATCTCGTTGATGAAATGGCAGAAAAGGTCAGATCTATTCAACAACACATAAGAGCAGCTCAGAGTCGACAGAAAAGTTATGTCGACAACCAAAGAAAAGACCTAGAATTTGAAGTGGGTGATAAAGTGTTCTTACGAATATCTCCCTGGAAGAGGGTCATGAGATTTGGAAAGAAAGGAAAGTTGAGCCCTAGATATATCGGTCCTTTGGAAATATTGGATCGTGTTGGGAACGTAGCTTACCGATTGGCGCTTCCACTGAATCTCTCTCAAGTTCACGATGTGTTCCATGTATCTCTCCTGAGAAAGTACATACCTGATCCTTCACATGTACTCAGCTCAGAAGTTGTACCGCTGAAGCAGGATCTTTCTTATGAAGAACAGCCGATAGAGATTCTGGATCGTAGCAAAAAATTCCTACGAAACAAGACCACTCGATTGGTGAAAGTTTTATGGAGGAACCACCAATTAGAAGAAGCTACATGGGAGCTTGAGGATATGATGAGGGAGAGGTATCCTCATCTATTTGTTACAAAGTGATGAATTTCGAGGGTGAAATTCATTTTAAGGGGGGTAGAATGTAACACCCGAGACTTTTATGTTATATAAATCATCAAATGAATCTTTTTCTACACACAACACTTTCTTGGCTTTCTTTACACGAAATCGCGACCTTCCTCGATAGCTTGCGTTGTACGCAATACCGAGTTTCACTAAACAATGATATGCTAATAAAAGATTATTAAAACTAGCCGTTATGAATAGTAATAACCACTTTTTGAAATTCAATAAATTTTATTTTTCAAAATGGACTTCATTTTTGGATTCGTAATATCGAAATTAGCCTAGGGTGAAATTTTCGTATTTTTCTGAAAACTTTCAATTTTTGATGAATAGTGAAACCACTAAGTGGTAGTTAAAGAACTCAATTTTTCATAAAACTTAATTTTACCGCTTCTGTGAGTGGAATTTCGAAAATCTGAGAGACACGGTTGATGTCAGTAAGTAAAATGTGGTTCAATGAGATGAAAATAATTTTTTGGTGAATAGTAACTTTTTACTTTTTTTTACCACGGTTAAAAGTAAATAGGGTAATTAAGGATAAAAATGATATTATTATTACCCTAACACATATCCTAATTCTATTGGACAAGTTTAATTCGACCAAAAACAATCTTAGGAATAAAATATGACCATTTAGGCCCACTTGGATTAGATTAGGACATTTATTATTAATTTATTTAATGAAGGGTTAAAATAGTAAAAATCAAATTTTAATAAGTAAATCATTTTTAATATGGGGTTATACATAAGATAAATTTGACTATAAATATTCATTAGAAAGATAAAACGATTTCCCACATAATGGTATTTTATTTGTAATTTTTAGACATTAAATAATTTAATTTATTTATGACACAATCATGATGCAGTAATTATCTTATTAATGAAATATTGACATAATTGATGTTATAAATACCCAAATAAATGTAATTTGAGACTTTTTATGAATTCCACTAATTTTCTAGATTAATATGACATGTTAGTATTGATATAAGTAACTTTTTTCGAACTAATCATTCTGTTATGATTTTCACAAAAATCAATTACTAAATAGTGTCAAAATTGACATAAAATAGTTTTTAAAACAAATATTATATTAGTAATTGTTATTTTATTCCTAAAAATCTAAGGTTCGGCCAAATGACTGAGATAAGGTTATATATATTAATAATAAACAACTTGGGGTTAGTTTGGCTGCTTATAGTAAGTTTATTAACCTTATAGTATAAGAACACAAGAAGACACGATAAAAGTAAAATTATTTAACTTAATGTTAAATCTAAATGATAAGGTTAAAATAGGAACCTAAACTTGTCTAAATTCTATTATATGAGAGGATTTCGACCCATCCCCACCTTAGCTTCTAAATAAATCAATTTGGAGCTATTTAAAACCGAACTTGACTTTATAATAAAATAATATTTTTAGTTATTCCAAAGGTGCCCCTCTCCTCCCTTATAAAAGGGCACCTCCTCCCTCTCTTCCTCACACCACTTTGAGCCTTAAATCTCGGCCAACCCCTGCCATTTTCTCCTCTGCACTTCCCTAGAGACATCCTATATGTCCTGGTCTTCTTCAAAGACCAATTTTAGTGCCCTAAAAGGAGGTCTCAAAGAAGCACTTCAAAGAAGAGGTAATATCCATTACCGATCCTTTCCAATTTCTTTCTTCTTCAACTTCTTCTTCTTTAGTTGTTTCATTAGGAAGTAATAACATCAGTATCACTCATATACTGATATGTTATTATAAGTATGAAATAACCCTATTTTACCATCTATCCATCCTACGGAAAATGAAATCACCGCGCGTGCGTACGTACGGAATACCGTCTCCATGCCATGGTGTAATCTATTTTCCACCACCACATTACTTGGATGGGTATAATGGTGTAAATAATGATAATATGTGACTATTATAAAGTTATGCAAATTCTGAAATAGTATACATACACTCCAATACAATTCCACGATCATAGGAACGATATCATCACTCGTGCGTACGTACGGAATACCGTCTCCACGATGTGATGCAACTCGTTCTACATGATCTTCATTGCATAATGATTATATAAATGAATTGAATGAATAAATATGATATATAGTACATTAATACCATTCTGGAAATGATGTATCTATAACCTAAAGAGAATAATAAGAATTTATTCGACAAAACACGCATAAGAACAAAAAGTTATAAACACCCGAATAACAAGTAGCAATGAAATATTACTACCAAGAAACTAATAATATGGCCATATATGATATCATAAAAATAATTATGATTCTGTAATAAGTCAATAACATTATTTAAATCATTATACATGAGGTTCGGACACTTACGAGGAAAATCGGACCTAAGGTAAGGGAAATATCACAATCTCATTTTTATCCAAGATTGTTTATACTTTGAGATTTACTGGGGTGTATTTTATCATCCACATCCATGTTTCCTCAATATGTAATATTTATATCCTTCTACAATAGTTTATATCCAATTTTACCGTTTGGTGAGTTTTTAGTAAAGGATATGAAAGCAATATTTTGTCGTTTTTCGTACGAGGTACTTTTTGACTTTTCCGACAAAAGTACGAAGAATGTTTTTTTTAACTTATATGACATGAATGGATTTTTAAAACATTATTTCCAAGAAGCTTCCTTTACAAGTTTTAAAGTTTATTTTTAATCAACTTCTTTTAGTTTAAAATTTTATGACATGTTAAGAAAGGAAAATTTTTTTGAAGTAGAAAGGATATTTTCCTCAAGAATGGAGTTCAAGAGTTTTATCAAAATTATTTCCCATATAAGATAATATAGGGTTCTGTTTCTATCCCTATTATTACATGGATTTGATTATGTTGTGATGGAAATATTTTTATTAATTCCTTTATCTTATATGAATTGTTTTATGATGTCACAATGTTTAAGATTCCCATTTTTATTACATGGGTTATGCTAGGATGTATGGTTTATGATTTTGTGGCACACATAAGAATGGTATCATTATGATATGGGTGGGACCTATATCTCCCTCCAATGCATTGGGTAAAGATTTTATATCTCATGAGATAGACATGGATGGAACGGTAGGTTATACCGGTTCAGTGAAGCAGGACTGAAATGAGGGTAACTCAGTTCATAAATGGACTTTGTCTACTAAGATAGTCCTGGAAATGAGTCTTGACTAATAAGAAATGATTCTCTATGATTATGTGTGTATGACACAAAGTTTCATGTTTTAAGTTATGATTATTGGGATTATATTTCACTACTATGATTTACCCCATGTTATGAAATTATGATCTCTTTTGCAGGTTAAGATTTCCAAAAGTTATGTGCTTATGTATATGATGTGATTGATATTTCTTTTGTTTACCCTTACTGAGCATTTGAGCTCACCCTTTTGTATTTTTTATTTCCCCAGGTCAGGAAGAAGGTTATTAAGTAGAATATGCCAAAAAGGGACTCTAGATATGATGAAATAAATGGGAGGCAAAGTAGATGCTTTATGAACCAGTTGTTTTTGCTTCCCAGTTTCTAAAGACACTATACCTATACGGTCCTTTCATGGTTTTTGTTATATGTTGTAATAATTATGCTTCAATTTTGAAGTATTAACAATGTATGTAAAGTATGGTTCGTTATAGTTGGTATTAGAGGAAAGGTATAGTCAACCTTTGGAAACTAGGATGTAAAAGCCTTAGTAAGAACCCTAAGGGTAAGTCTAAGCATAGAACACAATCTTAGTGTTTTAGAAATGACCATGAATAACCTAGGATAAGACCTTAAGTGTGAAATCTTATTCTTGATTATGTGGTTTTCCTATTATAATTAGTGTTTCTCACACTATTCTTCTTGGTTTTAGTCAATGGCAGGAACCCGAAGGAATCGTGTTAATGCGGAATGCGACGGGCAATGCAATGATTGTCCCCCTGAGCAACCAAACGTTATGGGAGATGGAATGAAAAATCTTGTAGCCATGCTCACACAACTTTCTCAAGCTATGAATCATGCAGGACTTCCAAACGATCAAAGGAAGGAGCAACATTCTGTTGAATCCTTCATGAGACAGCTTCCACCTTCATTCAGCGGGTCTACTGATCCATTAGTTTATGAACAATGGATTAGTACTACTGAAAAGATATTTTTTGTTCTTCAATGTTCTGAGCATGATAAAGTCATCTTAGCAGTGTATCGTTTGGAAGGTGATGTTGATCAATGGTGGAATCTTATTAAGAATACGAGGAAAAGGGATGAAATTGAGTCCATGGATTGGGACGAGTTCAAGAACTTATTTTTCAATAAGTACTTCCCTCGTATTCTCCGAACAAAGATGGAGAAAGAGTTTCTTGAACTGAAGCAAAAGGATGATGAATCTGTTGGTACCTATGAATCAAATTTCACAAGACTTGCAAGGTACGCTTCTGGTATTATTATCCAACCTGAGAGTAAGATCGATCGATTATTTAGTGTCTAAAAACCAAGTCTTCGAAGGGCCTTATCCATAAGGGACTTCAATAGCTATGAGGAAATCGTTCGATGTTCTCTCAAAGTTGAGATGGAGATTGGAGTAACCCATCAGTCATATGGGTTTGATAAGAAGAGGAAAATGGAATTCAAAGGAAAATCTAAAGAGCACACTGAAAAGAAGATGAGCTTTCCCTTATACTCAAAGTGTGGAAAGAAACATGGATGGAGTTGTCTTAAAGGGACAAGTAAATGTTTCAAATGTGGAAAGGAAGGTCATCGGGCATTTGAATGCCACGATGATGGGAAGAAGATGTCTAATGATGCAAACAAAGGATGGGATACACAGAATTAACCTACTACACTTCAATGTTTCAAGTGCAAGGAGATGGGACATTATGCCAATAAATGCCCTAATCCAAGGGTTGATGATAATGGTCGACGTCAACAAACTCTTAAGGCTAAAGACAAAGGAAAGTCACATGCAATTTCTATCAGCGATGTGGAGTACGATAATGATGTGGTGAAAGGTACAATTAACATCCACTCTAAAGTAGCAAATGTTTTATTTGATTCTGGATCCACCCACTCCTTTATTTCTGAAGAATTTTCTAAGGGTATCACTGTATTACCTCAACAATTAGATGTTGAGTTAGCTGTGACAACACCTAATGGCACAACAGTCACATCAAAAGTTTATAATTCTTCTCCGATTGAATTTTGTGGGAAAGTGCTTCTTGCAAACCTTGTGATCCTTCCTATAGTGGAATTTGATGTGTTTCTTGGCATGGATTGGCTTTCTCTACATGGAGCTCATATCAATTGCCAAAGAAGGGAAGTCACATTTCATATTCCAGATCAATATATGATCGTCTATCGATGCAAGGATGAACATAACCTTCAAGTGGAAATTTCTTCCATTTTATGGGTATTGATTCCACTAAATAAAGGTTATTTATCTCAAATGGTTGGTGAGAAACTTACGATTAAGAATATGCCCATTTTACGGGAGTTTGATGATGCCTTTCTGGAGGAATTACCGGGTCTTCCACCGAATCGTGAAGTTGAGTTTTCAATAGAACTCGTACCGGGTTCTTTTCCTATTTCAAAGACACCTTATAGAATGGCCCCAATTGAGTTGCAGGAATTGAAGAAGAAACTCCAAGAGAATCTTGATAAGGCGTTCATACACCCCAGTGCGTCACCTTGGGGAGCACCTGTTCTGTTTGTTAAGAAGAAAGATGGATCAATGAGACTCTGCATTGATTATCGAGAACTTAACAAGATCACTATCAAGAACAAATATCCTCTCTCGCGCATTGATGACCTATTTGACCAACTACGTGGAGCTCAATACTTTTCCAAGATTGATCTTAGTTCAGGGTATCATCAATTAAGGGTCAAAAGGGAGGATATACGAAAGACAGCTTTCCGTACAAGGTATGGACACTATGAATTTATAGTGATGCCATTTGGTCTTACTAATGCCCCTGCTATCTTCATGGATCTAATGAATAGAGTCTTTAGAGACTATCTTGATCAGTTTGTGGTAGTCTTTATAGACGATATTCTTGTCTATTCAAAGAGCAAGGAAGAACATGAAGATCACTTGAGAATTATATTGAAGACTCTGAGAAAGGAGAAGCTTTATGCCAAATTTACCAAGTGTAAATTTTGGCTTCAAAAAGTTTCATTTTTGGGTCACATAATCTCAAAAGAGGGGAAATCTCTGGATCCAGCAAAAACAGAGGTTATCGGAAGATGGTTGAGACCAACAACAGTAACTGAGATCCAAAGTTTTCTTGGTTTGGCTGGATATTATCGACGTTTTGTGAAAGATTTTTCATGATTATCTAATCCACTCACCAAGTTAACTCGGAAAGGAGTTAAGTTTTTTTGGACAGAAGAATGTGAAGTGAATTTCAAGGAGTTGAAAAGAAGGTTATCCAGTGCACCTGTGCTCACACTTCCTTGTAGTGGAGAAAGGTTTGTGATCTATAGTGATGCATCCAATAACGGATTGGGGTGTGTTCTTATGCAAAATGATATGGTGATAGCTTATGCCTCACGAAAGTTGAAAATACATGAGAAAAATTACCCAACTCATGATTTGGAGTTAGCTGCGGTAATCTTTGCATTAAATATTTGGAGGCATTACCTTTATGGTGAAAGGTGTGATATTTATACTGATCATAAAAGTTTAAACTATATTTTCACACAAAAGGAGCTAAATATGCGTCAAAGAAGATGGTTGGAGATGATTAAGGATTATGACTGCTCAATCCATTACCACCCTGGGAAAGCAAACAAGGTGGCAGATGCATTAAGTCGACAAGACCATGCCAGTTTATTCATGATGAGGATCACAAAAGATCCAATATTTATGGATTTACAAAGGATGGATCTTGGAATTATAATGGAAGGGGAAAATATTATCTTTCTCAAATGAATGTTCAACCATCTATACATGTGAAGATTAAAGAGGCACAGAAAGAAGATGTCGAGTTACAAAAGAAGATGAGAAATGTTCCTGAATTCAACCTTGATTGTGATGGGATAATAAAGTTCAGGAATCGGGTTTGTGTTCCTCCCATCCCCGAATTAAAGAAGGAGCTGCTGGATGAGGCTCATAGTTCTTCATTCTCTATTCATCCTGGAAGCACGAAGATGTATAGGGACCTGAAAGAGTACTTCTGGTGGGATGGTATGAAAAGAGATGTTGCTGAATATGTCTCTCGATGCTTGGTTTGTCAACAAGTTAAAGCTGAGAGACAGAAGTCTAAGGGGATGTTACAACCATTACCCATACCCGAATGGAAATGGGAAAACATCACTATGGACTTTATCACAGGACTTCCTAAAACATCCAAAGGCAATAATGCTATCTGGGTCATAGTTGATCATCTTACAAAGTCTGCACACTTCACTGCTATTAGAGAGGATTTCTATCTGGATCAGCTTTCCAGGATATATGTAAAGGAAGTGGTAAGATTGCATGGAGTACCACTTTCTATTATATCTGATCGGGATCCGAGATTAACCTCGATGTTCTGGCAAAGTCTTCAGCATACTCAGGATACAGAGTTGAGTTTCAGCACTGCTTATCATCCTCAGACATACGGTCAGTCTGAGAGAACAATTCAAACTCTAGAAGATATGTTGAGAGCTTGCTCTATGGATTTCAAAGGTGGTTGGGATCAACACCTACCTTTGCTGGAATTTTCTTATAATAATAGCTTTCACTCCAGTATTCAGATGGCTCCTTATGAAGCTCTCTATGGAAAGAAATGTAGGACTCCAACTTGTTGGGATGAAGTTGGGGAAAGAAAGCTATTAGGACCTGCTCTCGTTGATGAAATGGCAGAAAAGGTCAGATCTATTCAACAACACATAAGAGCAGCTCAGAGTCGACAGAAAAGTTATGTCGACAACCGAAGAAAACACCTAGAATTTGAAGTGGGTGATAAAGTGTTCTTACGAATATCTCCCTGGAAGAGGGTCATGAGATTTGGAAAGAAGGGGAAGTTGAGCCCTAGATATATCGGTCCTTTCGAAATATTGGATCGTGTTGGGAAGGTAGCTTACCGATTGGCGCTTCCACTGAATCTCTTTCAAGTTCACGATGTGTTTCATGTATCTCTCCTGAGAAAGTACATACCTGATCCTTCACATGTACTCAGCTCAGAAGTTGTACCGCTGGAGCAGGATCTTTCTTATGAAGAACAGCCGATAGAGATTCTGGATCGTAGCGAAAAATTCCTACGAAACAAGACCACTCGATTGGTGAAAGTTTTATGGAGGAACCACCAATTAGAAGAAGCTACAAGGGAGCTTGAGAATATGATGAAGGATAGGTATCCTCATCTGTTTGTTACAAAGTGACGAATTTCAAGGGAGAAATTCATTTTAAGGGGGGTAGAATGTAACACCCGAGACTTTTATGTTATATAAATCATCAAAGGAATCTTTTTCTACACACAACACTTGCTTGGCTTGCTTTACACGAAATCGCGACCTTCCTCGATAGCTTACGTCGTACGCAATACCGAGTTTCACTAAACAATGATATGCTAATAAAATATTATTAAAACTAGCCGTTATGAATAGTAATAACCACTTTTTAAAATTTTAAAAATTTTATTTTTCAAAATGGACTTCATTTTTGGATTTGTAATATCGAAATTAGCCTAGGGTGAAATTTTGGTATTTTTCTGAAAACTTTCAATTTTTGATGAATAGTGAAACCACTAAGTGGTAGTTAAAAAACTGAATTTTTCATAAAACTTAATTTTACCACTTCTGTGAGTGGAATTTCGAAAATCCGAGAGACACGGTTGATGTCAGTAAGTAAAATGTGGTTCAATGAGATGAAAATAGTTTTTTGGTGAATAGTAACTTTTTACTTTTTTTAGCACGGTTAAAAGTAAATAGGGTAATTAAGGATAAAAATGATATTATTATTACCCTAACACATGTCGTAATTCTATTGGACAAGTTTAATTCGACCAAAAACAATCTTAGGAATAAAATATGACCATTTAGGCCCACTTGGATTAGATTAGGACATTTATTATTAATTTATTTAATGAAGGGTTAAAATAGTTAAAATCAAAGTTTAATAAGTAAATCATTTTTAATATGGGGTTATACATATAATAAATTAGACTATAAATATTAATTAGAAAGATAAAACGATTTCCCACATAATGGTATTTTATTTGTATTTTTTAGACTTTAAATAATTTAATTTATTTATGACACAGTCATGATGCAGTAATTATCTTATTAATGAAATATTGACATAATTGATGTTATAAATACCCAAATAAATGTAATTTGAGACTTTTTATGAATGCCACTAATTTTCTAGATTAATATGACATTTTAGTATTGATTTAAGTAACTTTTTTCGAACTAATCATTCTGTTATGATTTTCACAAAAATCCATTACTAAATAGTGTCAAAATTGACATAAAATAGTTTTTAAAACAAATATTATATTAGTAATAGTTATTTAATTCCTAAAAATATAAGGTTTGTCCGAATGACTTAGATAAGGTTATATATATTAATAATAAACAACTTGGGGTTCTTTTGGCTTCTTATAGTAAGTTTATTATAATTATAGTATAAGAACACAAGAAGACGCGGTAAAAGTAAAATTATTTAACTTAATGTTAAATCTAAATGATAAGGTTAAAATAGGAACTTAAACTTGTCTAAATTCTATTGGATGAGAGGATTTCTACCCATCCCAACCTTATCTTCTAAATAAATCAATTTGGAGCTATTTAAAACCGAACTTGAGTTTATAATAAAATAATATTTTTAGTTATTCCAAAGGTGCCCCTCTCCTCCCTTATAAAAGGGCACCTCCTCTCTCTCTTCCTCACACCACTTTGATCCTTCAAGCTCGGCCAACCCCTGCCATGTTTTCCTCTCCACTTCCCTAGAGACATACTAGAGGTCCTGGTATTCTTCAAAGACCAATTTTAGTGCCCTAAAAGGAGTTCTCAAAGAAGCACTTCAAAGAAGAGGTAATATCCATTACTGATCCTTTCCAATTTCTTTCTTCTTCAACTTCTTCTTATTTAGTTGTTTCATTATGAAGTAATAACATCAGTATCACTCATATACTGATATGTTATTATAAGTATGAAACAACCCTATTTGACCATCTATCCATCCTACGGAAAATGAAATCACCACGCGTGCGTACGTACGGAATACCGTCTCCACGCCGTGGTGTAATCTATTTTCCACCACCACCTTACTTGGATGGGTATAATGGTGTAAATAATGATTATATATGACTATTATAAAGTGATAATAATTATGAAATAGTATAAATACACTCCAATACAATTACACGATCATAGGAACGATATCATCACTCGTGCGTACGTACGGAATACCGTCTCCACGATGTGATGTGACTCATTCTACATGATCTTCATTGAATAATGATTATATAAATGAATTGAATGAATAAATATGATATATAGTACATTAATACCATTCTGGAAATGATGTATCTATAACCTAAAGAGAAGAATAAGAATTTATTCGACAAAACACGCATAAGAACAAAAAGTTATAAACACCCGAAGAACAAGTAGCAATGAAATATTACCACCAAGAAACTAAGAATATGACCATATATGATATCATAACAATAATTATGATTCTGTAATAAGTCAATAACATTATCTAAATCATTATACAGGAGTTTCGGACACTTACGAGGCAAATCGGACCTAAGGTAAGGGAAATATCACAATCTCATTTTTATCCGAGATTGTTTATACTTTGAGATTTACTGGGCAGTATTTTATCATCCACATACATGTTTCCTCAATATGTAATATTTATATCCTTCTACAATAGTTTATATCCAATTTTACCCTTCGGTGAGTTTTTATTAAAGGATATGAAAGGAATCTTTTGTCGTTTTTCGTACGAGGTACTTTTTGACTTTTCCGACAAAAGTACGAAGAATGTTTTTTTAAACTTATACGACATGAATGGATTTTTAAAACATTATTTCCAAGAAGATTCCTTTACAAGTTTTCAAGTTTATTTTTAATCAACTTCTTTTATTTTAAATTTTATGACATGTTAAGAAAGGAAAATGTTTTTGAAGTAGAAAGGATATTTTCCTCAAGAATGGAGTTCAAGAGTTTTATCAAAATTATTTCCCATATAAGATAATATAGGGTTCTGTTTCTATCCCTATTATTACATGGATTTTATTATGTTGTGATGGAAATATTTTTATGAATTCCTTTATCTTATATGAATTTTTTTATGATGTCACGATGTTTAAGATTCCCATTTTTATTACATGGGTTATGCTATGATGTATGGTTTATGATTTTGTGGAACACATAAGAATGGTATCATTATGAGATGGGTGGGACCTATATCTCCCTCCAATGCATTGGGTAAAGATTTTATATCTCATGAGATAGACATGGCTGGAACGGTAGGTTATACCGGTTCAGTGAAGCGGGACTGAAATGAGGGTAACTCGGTTCAGAAATGGACTTTGTCCACTAAGATAGTCTTGGCAATGAGTCTTGACTAATAAGAAATGATTATCTATGATTATGTGTGTATGCCAAAAAGTTTCATGTTTTAAGTTATGATTATTGGGATTACATTTCACTACTATGATTTACCCCATGTTATGAAATTATGATCTCTTTTGCAGGTTAAGATTTCCAAAAGTTATGTGCTTATGTATATGATGTGATTGATATTTATTTTGTTTACCCTTACTGAGAATTTGAGCTGACCCTTTTGTATGTTTTATTTCCCCAGGTCAGGAAGAAGGTTATTAAATAGAATATTCCAAAAAGGGACTCTAGATATGATGAAAGAAATGGGAGGCAAAGTAGATGCTTTATGAACCAGTTGTTTATGTTTCCCAGTTTCTAAAGACACTATACCTATACGGTCCTTTCATGGTTTTTGTTATATGATGTAATAAGTTTGCTTCAATTTTGAAGTATTAACAATGTATGTAAAGTATGGGTCGTTATAGGTTCATGGCACAAAAACTCAAAAAACACACGGCAGTTGGAAAAATAACACCAACCCACCCACCTTATACGACAATGAACGTTATACCCGAACGCTGACTCCAGAAACGCCAAAGAATGGCGTTGATATGTCGAATAACAAAACTCGCTTAACCTCAAATAACTCCCGTTTGGAGAAGAATTGGTAAGAATCATCCAAGGAGATGGAAGCCCTTACCCGTGCGGTTCCAACGAGATCGTCCGAGGCGGAAACCGATTCTAGACGAACACTCGGCGGATCTTCAAAGGTTCAGCCTCCTCCTTTGGATCCAAAATTGCTCAAATGCCTCCTCTTCCAAATGAGGAGGCTACTTCCTGTTTTAAGACGAAAAAACAAAGTACACGGGGTGTACTTCTGAGTACACGGCGTGTACTTCCCAAATTTTAAATTGTTCCTCTAGCAGCTTCCCGCCAGCGTGGCACTGTTCTTCCTTCAACATGAGTACACGGCATATACTCCTGAGTACACGGCGTGTACTGCCGCCCACCTGGTGGCTACTCCACCACCTTACTATTTTGGCTGGTCGACTGACTACACGGCGTGTAAAGGACCACTACACAGCGTGTAGTTGATTCCTACACCATTTTTCTCCGACATGGATACACGCCCCGTGTACTCATCCCTACACAGCCATAAGTACACGGTGTGTGGAAAAAGTACACTGCGTGTAATTCCAAAATTTAGGATTTTTCCCATTTTCCATATTTTATTAAAAAAAACTTAAGGAAAAGAGAAAAGAAGAAGCTCATACCGTAAAGAGAATAATCGGGTTCTTACAAGGTTACACATACCTAATCGTAAGACTCCATAAGAGGATATCCACTCAATCTGGAAACTCTGGTTCTCACCCTATATATAGTGCATCAATTATCATCTTGAATTTAGAAATATGGTCTACATTTCGACTGAGGTTCACATACTGGGTTGAGAAATAAATATCAGTAGGCCACCACCAATGGTGATGTAATGGCCTAAAAATTTACTATTGAAAATTCCTCATGATCTAATTAAATTTCATATTATGTAAAATTATTATATAAAACATATTCACTAATATGGTTTTATGTTATTCGGTTTTAAAATATAGTTTTGAATTGTTACTATAGCTAATAAAGCCATTGAACAGTGATCACATGATTAGTATAAAAATAGGGCTTTAAAAATAAAATTTACTCAGACAAAGGATGTGATGGCCTCATCCAGTAGAATTTCTGCATACAATACCCATTTTACGGAGCTCGGAAAGGAGGTAGTTTCATTGGGCTTCACTCTAGAACAAGCCCAAGTCGTGCTTCAACACGTTAAGCTTGAACGAAATCTCCTATGGGATAGGTGTAAGTTAATAGAGATTACCACTCGAGCGATGTTATCTGAGTTTCCCCATGAGTATGTCAACATCACAAACCTCGCCCTTAATTCTTATGAGGGTTTGATAAGGGGTTATATAACAAGACCCTAGAACTATGAGTATGTGTATTATTTTTTTATAGATTAAATCATATAGAATTATTTTATTATTGTTAATTTGTTATTTTTTTAAATCAGAAATATTATTTTTAGTTAATATTAAATTAAGAAACTCAATTTGATGAATTAATGGATTTTTGAATTGAATAATAATTTAATAAAATATTATTACTAAATTAAGTTTTATTAAATATAAATTATTGTATAATTTTTATGAATACACATGTAGTTTGTATTAAGGTTTAAAAGATATTTTTGTCAAAACACATGAATATTTGAAAAATGTCGGATTTTATTTTAATAGTAAAAATTCAAATATTTAGAAAATTAGTTATTTAAATGAAGATTATTGTTTGATTCTAGATATCGAAGTTATCTAATTGTGAATTTTTCATAATTTTCTAAGACATCTGAATTTTTATGTAAAAAATATATTCCAATTAATTATATAATGTGTTTTATTACAAAATAATGTCCTAATAGTGGCATCATCATTAGCCCCACCTGGGTTCGAAGGTGCCACCGTTCGGTGCCTGTTTTTGGATCATGGGAAAGGGTGGTGCATGGAAAAGCTTCAATCATGGTTAAATGAAAGAGATAGATGGATTATCCAGAGTATCCCCTGTGTTCCGGATGCAGGCCCCGACCACCTCTTCTAGATCAATGACATCTCGGGAGTCTATACGGTGAAATCTGGCTATCGACTCGCTATTTGTTCTCAGTCTGACGCTAGGGAAAGAGGGCCATGGTATTTGTTGTGGAAGATCAATGTCCCCACAAAAATACTCCACTTATGGTGGTAGGTGTGCTCGGGCATCCTCCCTACCATGAGCCTCCTCACCTTCCGACATTTCTCCAGTGACATGTTCTACCCCTTCTGCCCGGACGTCCCAGAATCCCCCCTCTAGGATATCATCCAATTTCAGGGGGAAAAGGAGATTTGGAACAAATGGGGCTCATCTGCGGATTCCTCACTGGTTTTGGCCTCTGACTTCCCCTCGCTCCTGAGGCATTGGTGCTCTTCCTCGTCATCGACCTTGGCAGGCTCACTTTTCATCATGGCTTGGATCATTTTGGTTCGTCGTAACGATGCGGTATTCAACCATGTCTTCAAGCCTCCTGATTTCGGGATTGAATGGGAATCATCCTTGATTGAGGGCTGGCAGCATCACTCTGGTTAACAAATGCCCTTTGGATCTCTCCCCCGTTCCTCCCATTGGTGTCTGCCACTGGAAGGGATCCTCAAGATAAATGTAGATTTGTCTCTCCCCAAGGATGGTCCTGTCAGCCTTGGTCTGCTGGCCCAGGATCATTTGGGTCAAATCATCGCAACCAAACACGATTCCCATCGCTCTCTTTGGGAACCTGTTGTTATCGAATCCGCTTCCATCCTCGCTGGGATGAGGTTTTCCAAAGATCATGGATGGGAGAAGATCCACCTTGAATCAGATTGTCTCACTATTATCAAGACCATCAACCGCAATGACGACAGCCTTCTATCTTATGGTCCCCTCATCTGGAAAATCCAATCTCTCCGTCACTGTTTCATTTCTTGCAACTTCTCCTTCATCAAGAGGGAAGGGAATAATGTTTCCCACCAGTTGGTGGACTCTGTCCCTCTTGATAACGACCAGCTCTGGCTAGACCACTTTCCATCATGGCTTTGCGCTAGTACTTCTGCTGATCTCATTTTTTAATGAATTCGTCTTTTGTTCAAAAAAAATATCCTAATATTGATTTAATAAAATACAATAAAAAGTTTTTTTTTCCAATATACGTTTTATCTTTAAAATAATGTGATTTGATATTTTTTTTCTTAATTTTTCAATTCCTTAGTGGACCCTTCAAGACTTATAATATATCTCAACATTTTAAAATTATTTTCTTGAGAGTGTGACTCACCTCCACATAAGAAAGCCTGATATTTTAATAAGTTCGTCCATTGTCCTTATAAAGTAATTTTTTTCATTCAACTTTGTCAAAAACTATGGTAAAGAATAATGTGATGGTTTGTGGTTTTGATTAGTTTATTGTGTAGTGTTCAAAACCTAAATAATAATGAATTCCCTCACATTTCCAATAAAAACCCAATCAGTCTCCCATTAGTTTTTACTCAAAACCTTTGGACCGAAGAAAACCTCTACCCTCCTCTCTCTAGAATCCTCCCAAGGCGCCCAAGTCCCCAATGAATCCTCTATAAATCCTCTATCAAGCCTTTGGGATCACACATCCATGTAAGGTGTCCTCACTTTCCTTCATTCCTTACTTTCCTTCCTTGATTATGTCTAAGATTCCTTATATTATTATGCCCTTTTATTTTCAATTAAAAATGTTGGGGGTATGATTTTTCACCTCCCCTACACATCCCTCCTTATTTTTTTAATTATTAGAGACCCCTTTTTCTCTCATTAATGCCACCCATGTACACCCGTTAGCATACCGAAATTCTGTAAGAGATTTCTATCTTCTCATTTACATTGAAGAAACTCATTTATATTATGAATCTAAATTCCATTACAAATGTTGGGATATTGTGTTTAATGACCCCCTTAATTTCTATTTCATTTAAAAATGATGATATGTCCATTCCCCTCTCATCAACCCATTTCACAGTATCTATTAGGCGTCTTTATGTTGCCGAACATACACCAAAATTTCCCATGACAAAATCATCTTGTAAGTGAATACCATACCCATTTCTCTATCATGGGTATTAAACATTACAAAAATGTTCTTGTTTATTTAGGAATGAAATTTATGCATTCCACATATTTTATTCATGGAATAAATTATGATGATTAATGAATCAATGTTGTATGATCTATGCAGCACACTTATGCATGAAATAAAATGATTAAGAAGGGTAGGCCCTGATAATGCTTCAATGCTTTGGGAAAAGAATAGTATCCTCGTAATCCTTGTGTAATGTGGGTTTAATAATGATAATTCAAGTTAAATTAGGGTGTACTCCTTCTCTATGTGTAATGAGCCTTGGCTCATGCTAATATTTTGTTAAATGTTGTTTCCACATTTCTATGTTATGATAATCATGCTATATCATGACATTATTTTCATGTTTCTCTTGTTCTCCATTGATATTTCTATTTCAAACCAATTACTATATTCATAATGTTATTACTTGTTTACTCCCTTACTATTCATTATATCTCAACCATTTCTTATGCATATCCTCAGGTTATCCCATGCAATTCTATGTACGAAGTAATGTTGTGGTCATGTAAAAGAAGTTTTCAAAAAGGATGTTGTGTTTTGTGTTCTAAGTTGTTATTTAATGTTCCTAATCATCAATTACAATAGATATATCAATCTTCTAGGTTTTATTAAGTGCATGTTTACGTAATAAATCATGTTTATGTGGGTATTACAGGATAGGTTTATTATTGTTGGTATCAAAGGATAGGATTAGTTATTTTTGGGATTAGGATTAGAAAACCCTAGTGAATGACTTATTAATAAAACTATGTATGATAAAAAATTCAGAAATTGTTTTGAGTATAGTGTTAGTGGTTTATCAGGAAAATTCATCCCTCTCTAGATACGAACAAGTAGGCGTGGATCTGGCATAGATGAATCTAGGGGTAAAACCAAAAAACACCACTTTGAGAAAGACTCGGATGGGAACTGGTGTACGACAATGGGCCTTGTTGTACTCTTTGTTACAAAACTCCCAAGGGATATAATTTGGTAAATTCATTAGCTTAGTATGAACCATTATTAAGGGAATAACAAAAATTCACCTAAGAATATATGTTGTGAAGTAGATCATGGATCACATAGATTGAACCCTATAAATTCATAAGAATTATAATTTATCCCTTTTTTCATTGGATTCCCCTTTATGTGTTACCCATAACATAAATTTTTATTCCAGCCAATAGCTGATTATTGGAGGACTTGGGCTAACAACTGAAGTGAAGATCAATGTGATGAATGTTCTAATGAGATTCCAAATCTAATAAGAGCCGTAATCGCAAACGTTGTCATGATACTCTCTCAATTAACACATGTTTTTAATAGAAACATGGGTCAAGAGAAACGTACAACCTCCCTAAGAAAGAACAAGACAAAATCATGAGCTTCATGAAAAAATGGTCTCCTACTTTTAATGGATCATCTGATCTCTCAATTGCAAGACAATAGATAAACTCCATTTAAAAGGTATTCCTCATCCTTCAAAGTTCCAAATAAGAGAAGGATCTTCTGGATGATTATCGTATGGAGGGTGAAGCTGATCAATGGTGGAAATTAATCAAAAATACAAAACCTGAGTAAGATATCAAGTCATTGGAATGGAAGGATTTTGGAAAATGTTTTTTGATAAAAAATTTCTATACACCATATAACTTAAGATGGAAAAGGACTTATAATCCCTCAAGAAAAAAGATGATGAATCCATCATAGCGTACAAGGAAAAATTCAAAATGATTGCATGAGTTTCCTCCATATTTTTTGTTTCCCCCTAATGAGAGGTTGAACACTTCATTGGTGGGATAAAACCAAGCCTACGGAGATCCCTAGAGATTCGTGACTTCAATATCCATGAGAAAATTATCATATGTGCCCTCAAAGTAGAAATAGAGATAGGATAATATTTGGGGTATCATGGGGATAAGAAGTGTAGGTGGAATATAATAATGGTGATCTGATGGAAAAATCCAACGGAGCCAAGAAATTATAGAACCCCACTTGCCAATGGTGCGGAAACAAGAACCCCAAAAAAAATTCATAAAGGGGACGTGAAAATGTTTTTAGTGTGCAATATAAGGGAACATGGCCATTAGCAGCCGACAAAAAAAATCCGCTACAGCGACAGGGGATAAGAATGCTCCATTCGACCTTAAATGCATTGTTCATTGCTTCAAATGAAAATAACCATGGCACATTGCAAACCAGTTCACTATGCGAAGGGTTTTTTGAGGCTGCCAAAAACCTCCAAGGTAGCAAGGGCAATATTTTTCCATCACTACTGCCAAAGAGGACCCTGAAAATGAAGCGTTGACTGGTACACTAGTAATTAATTCATGAAAAGTCAATGTAAAATTTGATTTTGGTTTGACACATTCTTTTATATCCTAAATATTTAGTAGAAAAATCATAACACCACCAAAAATCATGGAAGTAGAGATGTCAGTGAGAACAGAAAATGGGGAAATAATTGCATCCTATGAATATAAATCCTCCCATGTCACCAAATTGTTGATAAAACATTCTAGAAAACCTCTCCATATTCCCTCTCATGGAATTTGATTTAATTCATTTCATGTAATGTATTTACCTATATAAATCCAAAAAAAATTACATGATATAGAAATCACTCTCTATATGGAGAATCTACCCCTGATTCTGTACAAGTGAAAGGAGGATGATAAATCATTTTTACCACCATCATCATAAGTGTGGATATAACTTCCCTATGAGAATTAATATCTTTCTCAGATGACCCATTCTAAGGATGCAACAATTCTTGAAGACATGCCTTGTGTGAGAGAATTCGCTAAAGTGTTTCCCAAGGAATTGCTTTTTCTTCCTCTTAGAAGAGATATTGTATTCTTGATTGATCTTATTACTGGGGCATTGAGAATATCCATGACTCCATATAGAATGGCTATAGTGGAGCATGATAAACTAAAGAAACTACTATAGGAGAATTTGGATGAAGGGTTTAGATGACCAAGTGCTTCATGATGGGGTCCACAAGTCCTCTTCGTCAAGAGGAAGGATGTGTCAATGCGCCTTTGCATTGATTATCATGAGCCCAAAAAAATTACGATAAATAAAAAGTATCCTCTTCTATGAATTGATGGCTTCTTTAATAATCCACAAGGAGAATAGTAATTCCCCATGGTGGATTTGCAGTCGGGGTATTACAAAGTAGGGTTAAAGAAGGCGGATATCTCTAAGATTGCTTTCTATGTGAGGTATGAGCACTATGAATTCATTTTAATGTCTTTCATACACACTAATGCCTCATAAATCTTCATGGACTTCATGAATTGAGTCTTTCGAGTTTACTTGACAAATTTGTGTTAGTATTTATAGATGATATTCTAATATACTCCAAAATAAAGGAGGGGCATGAGGAGCTTCTAAACACTATACTAGAGAACATGCGAAAGAAGAATCTCTATGAAAATTACAAAAAGGTGAATATTGGTTGAAGGAAATCTCATTCTTGGTAAATATCATCACAAGTAATGGGATATCTGTGGATCATTCTAAGACAAATTAAATTGAGGGATGGTTGTGGCCAACATCTGTGACGGATATCCATAGAATTCTTATGCTAGCTGGATATTATTTCCGATTTATGAGAAGTTTCTAATGATTTTAAAACCCTCTTACCAAGATAACTCAAAAGGGAGTGAAATTTTCATGGGGTGATGAATGGGAGTAGAGCATCAAGGATAGAAAATATGGATTATCACTGTGTTGGTTCTCACACTACCATCAAGTGGAGAAATTTTTGTGGTGTTTAGTGATTAATCAAAGAATGGTCTTGGGGTGTGTGTTGATGAAAAATAACAAATTAATTTCCTATGAATCAAGTCAATTGAAATTTCATGAGAAAAACATTCCAACACATGATCTGGAGTTGGTTGCAGTAATCTTCTCCTTGAAAATTTGGTGACATTACCTCTTTGGGATGAACTGTGAAATACAAACTGATACCAAAATCTTCAAGTATATATTCTCATAGAAAGAGTTGAATATGCACCAACGAAGATGGTTAGAGGTGATAAAAGACTATGACTTCTCAATCCATTACCACTATGGGAAATAGAACAAGGTGGAAGATGATTTAACTAGAAAGTACCCAACGATTCTATCATTGATGAAAATTGAAAAGGATAGAATCTTCATACATTTGATGAAGATGGACATGGGAATCATAAATTAGGGAACATAATCAATACCATCACAAATGATTTTTCAACCATATCTTCTATAAAGGTTAATAGTTTCTCATAAGTTTGATGTGGGAATTTAGGGGAAAGTGGAAACTATTAGAAAAGAGAAATCATTGGAGTTCATTGTTAATGAAGAAGGAATTGTGAGATTTGGGTCAAGACTATGATTTCTATAAAATCCAGAGTTAATGAATGAACTTTTGAATGGTGCACATAGTTCGAATTTCTCCAATCACCTAGGAAACAAAAGGATTTATCAAGATCTCTGAGAGAATTATTGGTGGGATAACATGATGAAGGATATATTTGAGTATACATCAATGTTCCTTGTATGTCAGCAAGGGAAGGCTGAGAGGTGGAAATATATGGGGATGACAAAACCATTACCTATACCAACATGGAAATGGGATAAAATATCCATGGACTTTGTCACTGGACTTCAGAATAAATTCAAATGAAACAATTTTATCTGGGTTGTTGTGGATCATCATCCAAAGACTCCACACTTCATTGGAATTAGAGCGGATTTCTCATTGGATCAATTAAAACAAATATACATCATATAAGTGGTAAGGCTACATGGAGTTCAACTATCTATTGTATTTGATCAAGATCCAAGATTTTCCTCTATGTTCTGGAAGAGTTTCCAACATGCTATGAATACTGAGGGGATCTTCATTATGGATTATCATACTCAAACTGATGTCCAATATGAGCGGACAATCCAAACACTTGAGGACATGTAGAGAGAATTCTCAATGGACTACAAATGAGGATGGGATCAACATCATACTACGGTTTAGTTCTCTTGCAATAATAGTTTCCACTCAAGCATCCAAATGGCTTCTTATGAAGCCCTTTATGGGAAGAGGAGAAGAACACCATCATTTTGGGATGATGTTTGGGAGAAAAAAATATTTGGTCCAGAAATGGTCAAAGAAATTGTGGAGAAGTTTAAGACCATCGAGAAGAATATTAAAGTTGCTCAGAGTCAACCAAAGAGCTATGTTGGTAATCAACGGTGAGATCTAGAGTTTGATATTGGATACATGATATTCCTCCACATATCATTTTGGAAGAGAGTTATGAGATTTGGGAAGAAGTGAAAGCTTAGTCCAAGGTACATATTCCCTTTTGAGATCTTTGATCACATTGGAGTAGTGACCGATCGACTAGCACTCCCACCGAATCTATCTCAAGTACATGATGTATTACATGTATCACTCTTGAGAAAGTACATACCTAATCCATCGCATGTACTCAATCCAGAGGTGGTACCATTAGATAATGAAATATCCCAGGAAGAGAATCCGGTGAAGATCTTAGATCATAGGGAAACTTTTCTACGAAATAATACAATGCCCCTCGTCAAGGTGTTGTGGTGAAACCACAAGTTTGAAGAAGAAATTTGGGAATTAGAGGAAGTGACGAAGCAGAGTTACTGTCATCGGTTTTAGTTTGTTAAAAAGAAATTTTGAGGGTGAAATTTCTTAAGGGATGAAGATTTTAACGATCCAAACATTTATTTATGATAATTCCTCTTGATATAATTAAATGTATTATTATGTAAAATGGTTTTATAAAACATATGCACTTCCTTGGTTATATATTTTTGGATTTTAAAATATTATTAACAATTTCTACCATTGCTAATATATCCTTTGAACAATGATCACATGATCAATATAAATATTGATCTTTAAAAAAATCAAATTTACTAAGACAAAGGAAGTGATGGCCTCGTCTAGTAAAATATCCCCATACAAAGGCCATTTTTTAAATCTCGGAATGGAGGTAGTGTCATTGGGCTTCACTCTAGACCAAGAAAAATCTGAGCTTCAACACATTAATCTTTAAAAAATAACCTACGAGAGAAGTGGAAGTCCATTTAGATTACCATTTGAGTGATGATATCTGAGAAGCCCCAAGAGTCAGTCATTGTCGCACACCATACCCTTAGATATTATACTGGTGTTATAAGTGGTTATGTAACAAGACCCAAGCAATATGATTATATGAATTATTTTTTATATAATAAATAATGTATATTCATTCTATTATTGCTACATTGTAAATAGTTTTTAAAAGCATAAATAGTATTTTTAGTTAATATTCAATTTTGAAATATATTTTGAAGAATTAATGGATTTTTTAATTAAATAATATTTTAATAGAATATTATTACGAAATCACTTTTTATTAAGTATAAATTATCATAAAATAGTTATGAATAAAATTGTAATTTTTATTCTGTTATGAAAGTTGTTTTTGTCACAACCCGTGAATTTTCGATAAATGTCAATTTTTATTTTAATAGTAAATATTCACATATATAGAAAATTATGTAGATAAAATGAATATTATTTTTGGATTTAGGATATCTAAATTATCTAATGTTGAATTTTTCATAATTTTATGAGACAGTCGAATTTTTGGGTACAAATTAAATAATGTTTAAATATACAATGTGTTTTACGACATCATAATGAACTAATAGTGATGTAATAAAATACAATAAAAAGGGTGTTCAGAGAATATATATTTTATCTTTAAAATAATTTTATTTTAGATTTGTTTGATTAATTTTACAATTTCTTAGTGGACCCTCCAAGACTTATAAAATATTTTAGCATTTTAAAATGACTTCCTTGAGAGTGTGAATCAACTCCACATAAGAAAGAATAATATTTTAATAATTTCGTCCATTGGCCTTATAAATTAATTTTTTCCACTCCCCTTTGGAAAAAACATGGGTAAAACCAATGGGATGGTTTTTTATTTTGAATATTTTATTGTGTAGTGTCCAAAACCTAAATAATAAAGAATTCCCTCTCCTTTCTTATATAAACCAACTCAATATCCCATTACTCATCACCCAAAACCTTTGTATCTGAACCAAAATCCTCATTCCCCTATTTATAATCCTCAAAAGGTACCCTAATTTCACAATAAGCCTCTCTCAAGACTCTCCCAAGCCTTTGGGTTCACACTTTCGTGCAAGGGATCCTCACTTTCCTTCTTTCCTTAATTATGTCCAAGTTTCCATATATTGTTATTCCATTTTATTTTTAATTAAAAATGTTGGGGTATGATTTTTCACCCCCCATATACTTCCTTCCTTATGTTTTAATGATGATATACCCCTTTAAATCTCATTAATTACTTCCATGTAAACCTGTTTCCATGCTGAAATTCCGTAAGGGATTTTCCTCTCCTCACTTACATCCGAACAATTATTTTATATAATGCATCTAAATTCAATTACATATGTTGGGATATTATTTTCTGTGACAACCTTACTATCCATTTCATGTATAAATGATGACATACCTAATCTCTCTCATCAACCCATTTTATGTTATCTATTTGATGTCGTTATGCCACCAAAGTTACACCAAAATTTCCAATGCCAAAATCCTCATGTAAGTGAATACCATACCCATTTCTCTCTCAAGGGTATTGACCATTATGAACATGTACATGTTAATTTAGGACTTACATTTAGGTATTTCACATATCTTATTTTTGGAATAAATTATGGTGTTTAATGAATCCAAGTTGTATGATCTATGTGGCGCACATATGCATGAAATGAAATGATTAGGAAGGGTGATCCCTGATACCCCTCCAATGCATTGGGTAATGAATTGTATCATGATAAGCCATGTGAAATGAGGGTTCAATCATTCTAATTAAATTAAAGAGAGTGTTTACTAATGATAATTAATTTTCAATGAGGGTTTACTCATGATCTATGTTCAATGATCCTTGTTTCATGCTAATATCATGTTAAATGTTGCTGCCACATTTCCATGTTATGATAATAATGCTATATCATGACATTATTTTCATGTTTCTCTTGCACTCCATTAATATTAATATTTCCTAAAATGTACTATATTTTTCATGTTATTCCTTGTTTACTCCCATACTGGGCATTATAGGTCTCCGTTTTCTTGTGCATGTCCATATGTTATCCCATGTAATGCTAAGTACGAAGGAATATTGTGGTCATGTAAAATAAATTTTCAATAAAGCGGTGGTGTTTTATGTTTTAAGATGTAATGTAATTTTACTAATCCCAAAATACAGTAGACCTCTCGATCTTCTGGGTTGTATTAAGTGAACATTTTTATAATAAATAATGTTTAACTGTGTAATAATTAGCAGGGTTGTTATAGGTGAATCATTAATCTCCGGTCATAAGTGCATGCTAATTAAATATTATTATACTATATGGGAAACAACTATAATAAAATACATATAATTAATAATTTTTTAACCTTCAGTTTATGATCTGGATCGAACACACCAACTTCACCTAGTGCTAGAAATTTATCTGAGTAATCTACTCCACCACAGGGGGATATAATTCTTACCCTGGAACCACCCATACTCAACACTAATAAATAAGGTAAGATTCAAGTAATCAACTAGAAATCATATAAATAATGAATAGATATATATTTTAATAATCCTATCATACCACCAAAATAATGAGTAACTAGAGGAACCAAGACAACGTCTCGACATTTCGTGGTCTAGTCTAGTGCTAGGTTTCTCAGCCATGGTCCATAGGAAAAGAAGACATTTGAAACAGGGTAATTCCTTAAGGGTGATGACTCATAAGTGATAGGTAAGTAATACTCTCCAGATCAAATATATTAACTCCACCTCTTTTAATTACTATCTTAATAAACCTATACAATAAAACTCTTGGAAATGATGAAATGGTATCCCCCCAATCATAGGTAGTATCCCATTAATTGATCAATGTTACTATCATTAATACAATGGTATTTAACAAGAATGTAGTGATTAGGGGAAATGAAGCTATTCAGAAAAACATTGCATCACCTGGATCCCAAAATTCTATGTATCAAGGGTGACGAACTCAAATAAGATGTGTATGGAGACAACAACTCAATAACATTCAATGTGTACCCTATTTAGGGACAAATCAAAATTATATTAAGAACCCCTAAAATAGTAGAATTAAATAAAATAAGTATCAAAATATAGATGATAGGAAGGACCTCTTGGCATCCCCATAATTCCATCACATCATATCTAGCCTCATAGGTCATGTTCCATGGAGAACATCTAAAAATCATAGTTGCATTAATAAAATCTGAGATAAAGAATATACAAAAAGGTGAGGATAAACAAAATATTAAACCAATCACTAATTATAGAAAACCTATGTTTTTCATGTTATTATGGGTTCTACGGTGACAATAATTATCATCTCTACCAAAACCCATAATCCACTTTCTTAGGGTCATTCAATCACTACAGAACAAACTAGGGACCCCTATGTCAGTAAAAATTATTGGAATCCTACATGAGAAACTTTATTAAACTAGTAAACATAGGTATCCCACTTTTTATCCCCAATATCCGCTTTTTTGTAGAAGAAACCCTCTTGGGATCCTTGGAAACAGTAACAAGGTAGAGGAATCCCCCTTGGGGTCCACAAAAATTTACATATAAGTTGAATCCCTACTGAGATCCTCAAAGAGAGTATTTAATTGGATGAATCCATCATGGTTTCCTATATGTATGATCGTAACTGGAGGCATCCCTCTTAGGACCCTTAGTTAAAAACTAGTCACTCGGCCAACCACATCTCTGTGGTAGACCCACTTTCCAAAAGTGTCAACACACAAATGAACTCTTTTATTTAAGTTGATATACATGTAAACATATTTATATTGAAATAGAAAATGGCCATTCACAATCTCAAGGGCCCACTTTATATTGTATTGAACACCCAACCTATCACCCTCCTTTAGTGGCAGGTCAGTCCGACTAACTAGGGGTTATCCCACATTACACCAACTAGGTATTGTCCTATGAAATTCATTGAACATGGAAATTGGTGACCCCATTCCAAATTAAATAACTATTTCAATGACCCTAGACTAGTTATCATCCCATTTATCACTCTTAGGATACCACTATATTCAATTAATGGATGAAAAGATTCTCTATTATAGGTCGATCACCCTAAAATGCCTCTCATGAGTCATCAAATCACCCCTAGGGTTCCAAAATCTTGTGATAAAAAGAATTATTCTAAAAATGGACTCATATTATGTAAAACAGTTAATTTATGGTGTAAAATCACCTGAAACCCTCAAATGGGCTACATAATTGTAGCACATAATTCGCACCCCAAAACCTCCACCTTAGCCATTTACTTATAAAAGGCATGGTTATACCCATGGTTTGTTCATATACTACTACATGGAAAGGGAATACATGGGGTATTCATGTATACTACTACATGACCAAGAAACTCATGGAGTCTATCCATGTACTACTACACAACCATGTTCTCCTTATATAGGGTGTCTTCCCAAGTACATGATTACATGGCCATGTATGACTGCATGGCATGTACTCCGCCTACATAGTCTGTAGTCTGAAGAACTCCATCTTCCCATGTACCTAAATACATTTCCATTGTTCACTACATTATGATTACATCATGTACATTGAATAAAAATACAAAATATCATCTCCCAATAGTAGGAATAATATCCAGTGTGTGTTCAAGAAACCACAAACTTTGTGATCAAAATTTACATATGAGAAACCATTGTGAACAAGTCAAAACCTCTATTTTCCATTAATAAGATTAGATCAAGGAGTGGGGGTTCCTAGGAATTCAGAAATAGTGTTAAAATTATAAATAGGTAAATCTTCATAAATTATTATAAAATAATTAAAATTATCATACCTTTGGGTGGAATCCACTAACGCTTCACTCATATTCACACTCTGGAGTTGTCTCATGGAGATCTGGATTCTCTCAAGATCCATGGTATCACCTCCATATACCTCTCTATATTCTAATTACAATTACAACCCTATATATTAATCATAAAAAATAAATATCCATGGGGTGTACAAAATATTCCATGGATGAAGATGAGAAAATGAATGGAAAAAATAGAAGGTAATGAAATGGAAAATATAAAGAAAAAGGTGCCCGAGCCTAGTGCACGATGTGTGATTATTCATCGACTACGAAAATCAACCAATTTTGGACTCAACCAAGTATAAAAAATCTCAATTATAATCTCCATTAAAAAAATATATCTAAACAAATTCGCATGAATAATTAATATTTATTTAGTTATATATTATATTCTAATTATTCTATGAGAATTTGAAATGATTATAATCCCACTAAACTCTTATCCAAGGTTAAAAACATATTTTAGGAATAATTAAGTGGTTATGAAAATTAAAATGGGTAATATATTAGAGGAAAACACCATTTACCCCTCATGTTTAATTGAAAGGAAAACATTAAATTTATTCTCATACCAATGTTTGAAAAGCTAGAGTATTTAAAATTTTATTTTTTAGAGTAATAGAACCCAAGAGATATAATAAAGAGTGTAAGGAGAGTAAACTATATCATTCACTACAAGTAGAATATAATGTTGCTCCAACTTATATGAAACTAAAATTTTTTCTTTAGTTGTATCATTCATGAGATAGGGTTTTTCCTTCGAGTGATTTTGAACATCAGAGTGTTGAATAATTGTTTTATAGGATAAATATGATAATTGAGGTAATAAACACTGTTGGCGATATAAAATTGATGTTAGAAGAGTTAATACATCGAGTAATTGTAAGGGGATTGTTGTACCTAATGGTGTAGGTAAAGAAAACATAATGGATATCATGGGATTGATGTATATATATTTTTTATTATCATTATTATCAGAAATAACTTAAAATATATAATTCTAATGTTTTTTTTATATGGAGTATAAGGAAATGATAGTGTGGAAGAATATTTTAAAGATTATTTATTTTAATAAATCAGGATCATCGATGGGGGTGATGAAGCTATAAGGGGTAATTGGTTTAAAATAGGATTTCACTAATATATTTTGGATTGGGATAGGATTTTCAGTATACCTACAAATATTTTTTTCTATAATTAAATTATATTTGTGAAATATTTGAGGGAAATATAGAGATTTAATGTTATTTCTGGGTAATAGGGTTTTAGTAGAAATAATTTAGCTAATTAGAAAATGGTTTTTTGCAAAAAATACTAGGTTGGTGAATGATCATGGTTTCAATTATGGAGTATTTAATCAACTATCTCTCATTTAAGGACATTCATGGAGTGATATCTATAAGTATGAACATGTCATACTATAGTTATAAGCTTTCAAAAGTATAAGAGAAAACATAATATAATAAAATTTCAATGATATTGTTAGAGTTATATTTATATCAGTTGGGGAATAGGTGTTATATATACTAATTCATCTAATTCATAGGAATGACTATATTAATATAAAATTAATAATAACACATATGGAAGTAGTGGTCATAAGTATAAATATGGTTTTTAATAAACAAATTTATATGAAGAATATGTTTAGTCTAGTTAGGGAGCTCATTTTCATGGTTATATGGAATATTTCACACATCTCTATGATTTAAGGAAATTTATAGTAAAAATATTATGAGAACTTCAATGATAGGATATATGATTCTAGAAAATTTGATATTCACAAGATTTCATTTTGATAATAGTGCATTTAATTTCATTATCCATACTAGTTTGGTATGATGTTTCGATTTGGATAAGGAGTATTTATATAGAGTAGAGAATATTGATACTCATCTATAATATTAGCATGATTATATATTAAAATATATACATTATACTATAATTGTTATTGGTTATGAATATAGTTGAAAATTTTATTACTGGACATGAAAACATTGAATGTAATTTTCGGTGTGGATCGGTTAACATTCATTTGAGTTTATATTTATTTCTTTAGATTATATCTGATATTTATTTGTTTTGTAAGTGAATATTATGATTTCATAATGGAATGGTTTATTAACTATAGTCATATGGTACTCTATTTGGAAAAAATTACTGAAATTTCTTCTGAAATGGAATATTTGTTTCTTGGATTATTATAAAAGGATGATCATGACATTTTTATTTCAATTAATGATAGAATTACATATGTGTTTCCAAAATATTATTATTTTTCTCCTCCATATAGGGATGTTTAATTTAATATTTATCTAGTAAATTATATTGTAATGATATAATTCCATACTTATTAAATAGAACATATTAATCATTGAGAATTAAATGTTATACAGGGGGACTTATAATTAAAATTTTTTATAAAACCTAACACTTATACTTTGGGGGTTTTGGTGATATTTTAAAAGAATGGAGGGGATGTTTGAGGATTTTAAGTGATTACCAAATGTTTACTATTTTAATAATTATAAATTAGTATCTACATCCTTAAATTAATAATTTTTTGATTAGTTATTAGAATACGGTTGTTTTTAAAAGGTTGATTTTTTTGATATCATTAATATATATTGTAGAAAGAGGATTGTTTAAATAAAGAGTATAATGGTCAATATTATAACCATAAATTATTAGTGACTCCAATTTTATTGGATAGAATGCCTATGAAATTTATTTTCCTTTAGAATAATGTTTATCCTCCCTAACTATATTCGTTTATAGCATTTGTCAATTATATCATTGAATACTCACGATAATAAGAGAAACACGGAGATTACTTATTAATAATACTAAAAACAGCAGAATCATCAATGATATCCAACATTTTTAGGGTCACTCTTGGGGTAGGGATGTGGAATATTTTCTTACAGGTTTTATTGGAAACCAGTAATTTAGCATGTCCAGAAAATTTTTTTTGTAATAATATATGATGATTTATGAAAGTATTTATTTAAGATTATAATTTTTCTCAATCTAAATGGATATTAAATATTAATTTTACATTATTTAACTCAACTAGTTATATATATAATATAACAAACTCGAACTCTCACTCCTCAATATGGTGCTGAAATAAAAAACCATTGTATTTATAACACTTATACCGATGAAGGTGACAATTGATAACCATCCAAAACCTATAATATCAAAAGAAAAAATTGGATCACATATATTTTCAAGGACATTTTTGGTTTATATATTTGAGAATCGGAACAAAATATGTCATAAACATCACCCAATAATTCAATAGATAATATCTCCCACTATACCCAGCTATTCATATTTCATATTAGGGCATCAACATCATCCAAAAAAAATAAGTGTAAACATTATTTATTAAATTCTATACTTGGTAACCTAGGGAAAAGGAAACATAATAAGGATGAGTTAGCATTCCCAATAAGGTTATGCCTATGAATTTACAATTAAATGCCATCAGAGAATAAGGGTATGATGACATAATCAAAGTGGATTAGCATAATATATGAATATTCATAACCTTAAAAACCTAGATCATTAGACATTAAAACATGCCAATGTTCTTTCAGAAATGCAAGAGTCATCATAATAAATAACAATGATCCATATGATATCAATAATTATCAAATGTAACATTTATAATAATAGAAATAATATAGAAATAATATTTGTATCTTGGGACATTATCTTCATAGAACACTTAAAAAAATCACATAACCCATAAAGAAGGAATAAACATTTCATCAATTTCCAAGATAAATATCCAATGGACATAATAATTGCCCAATACATTGGATCATTGTCTTGGAAAACCCATAATATAATATATATTTGTCTTACACAGTGTTATCTTAGTGCACCCACTGTATAAGCTATATTAGGTTCACCCTGTGGTATTTGGGAACAACCATCATATATAAATGTCCAATATCAATAAATAATGTACTTAAATAATTAAGTTCATTATAAATATCATATAAATTATCATCATTACTTTTTTAACATGATTAAACTATATAAATTAAATAGATTTCATGTCAATATCATTGAAACTTGATTAACTTGTGGAAAAAAAATGGGTTTTATAAAAATATATTTGAAAAAATATTAAAAAATTTAAAAGAAATGGGATCCTTAAAAATATCTATAAAACATTATTATGAAATTAAAAATTAATGGCTTCTATAATAATCTCTTTGAATCATGATTAACTCATCGAAAAGAGACAAGTTCCATAATAAACACTTTGAAATAATATTGATCCATTGAAATAAATTTGGTTCCAAAAAAATATATTTGAGACATGATTAAACTATGGAAATAATGGGGTTCATAATAATCTCTTTGAAACATGATTGTCCCATATAAAATAAATGGGTTCCAAAATTATCTCTTTGAAAAATTATTGAAACATGGAAAAAATGGATTCCATAAAAATATCATTGAATCATGATTAGCCCATGGAAAAAAATAGGATCTACAAAAATATCATGGAAACATGATTATCCTATGGAAAAGAAGTGGGTTCCATAAAAATAACTTTAAAATAATCATAAACCATCCAAATAAATAAATAGGATTATATCCTTAAAAAATATCACCGTTAGAGCATTAGTAAAAGAAATGTATGTAATTTTAGATGGAAAATAATTTTGAATGATCACTTGTAACATGTCATAAGAATATAACTTTTCATTGAGAATCAATTATTAAAATAAAAAACTCATCAAATGCTTTTGATATCATTTTCATTGAAAATAACTTGGAAAATTTATGATGGAAGCATTAAAATCATATAAAACATTTCTTGACGAAAATATCATTTCTTAATTTGGAAATAATTTTTAAAACACAAAACCTTTTAATACTCTTTTTTCATTGAAAATAAACATGAAAAATTATAATGTGATATTCATTTAAAAAAACAGCCATAAAAATGGTAAATTCTATTAATTCCATACATGTTAAAACAAATATTCATTTCATATATTCGGTAAAGGCCAAAGATGATATTTTTAGAAAAATGACCAAAATATTCCATTCAAATAATAATTTTTTAAAATAAAAAATGGTAAAAATTTATTTAATAAATAATTTTAATAATGTTAAAAACCCTTCTTAATTTTTTTTTAAAAAAAAGGGGTTTGTATGAAAATGTGTTTTTGAATAAAGAGAGAAATAATAATGATTTTTCATAAAGAAATTATTCTGAATAGATGAGTACATAATGATCGAAAAATGAAGGGAAAGAGGCATTTTAATGAGATAAACAATGCAGAAGAAATTTAATGAGTTTATTTAGAGATGGATCATATGATTTTATCATCTGAATCGTAAACATTAAAAATACCGATAAATGATGAGATTGTATGATAATACATTTTCCACTTTGGTAGCATTGAATCATAATAACCATGAAAGAATAACATTAAATGAAACATTAAATATCATGAGAATAATTAAATTCATTATAAATAATTTCAAAGGGGTTTTATATACACCACATAAATAGATAGGTGAAAATCATAACATACTACTCAAAGAATAAAAATCAAGACAAAAATACATTTTCGATTTATTAAATTATGAACTATAATTCCAATGAAAGAGAGATCCTGCATGGGATATGTATATAGAAATTTTTTTTGGAGATGAATCATAAAAAAATAATGGTGTTTTACACACCAAATAAAACAATAGGTGTAGAATATGACATGGGACTCACAGAACTAGAAAAGTGAGATTGTAATCCATTACATCGAGTCCTGACCTTCCAAGAATTTCCTTTCAATCCATTATAATTAATTTATATAAAATATTGGATTTAATAAGAAAAATTTACATGTTTAATAAATTATAGTTAAATATTTTATTCTATTTTTTATAATGAATTATTTGAATACAGGATTAGTTAAGTCAATATCTGGTGTTTTGAGGATGTTCGGTTAATTATTTCAAAATGGGTTCTGTTTATTGACAGTCGTCAAAGAGGTAATTATTTTAAAATCTCTAGAATAATATTAATGAAATATTTATAATATTTATACATAAATTTTACATTTAAAATCAACAATGAAATACACTTATGAAATATTATGTACATTACAATCATGGAGATGGTAGGTCATACCTACAAATGAGCAACATTTCAATTGTTCAATGGAAATTATAAAAATTATGTTAGTAATATTTTATCATTTAAGAATTATAATGATATAATATATTATAAATTATTTCTTTAAATTTAAATATAAATACAATACAGGTTGTGTGGTTATGAAAAGAGAGTCACATAACTTCATATTGGTGGTAGTGCACACATAAACGAACGCCATTATAATTTTTCGATAATTGAAAAGGTAAGAATTAAAATGATATATTATCTTCTAAAAATGAAAAATATGTAAAAAATATCATAATTATGTCATGTATATGTCTTATATTAATTATATTTATTCTTATAACTTTTTATATAAAATTATAGTAAAAAAGAATCACATCGCTTCGCGAGGTGGTTGTTCGTCGTACACATGAGCAAAAATATCTTTTCCCCTATCGAATGAAATGTAGATTTAGTTTAAAGGAAATAATGAATCACTAGGTATAATTATGCTATGATTATAATATGTATATATATATATATATTTATACTTTATATCCATCATAATACCCAACTAATAAAGGTGTATGGAAAACGAGTCACAATGGTTCATGAGGCAGTAGCTCGTCGTACACACGAATGATGTTATCCTTTACCATTTGAGGGAAGAGGATATTTATATTGGAAATTCCTATAAAATAATTATATATATATATATATATATATATTATACACGTGTGTTATCATATAATAATAAATTAATATTTTTTGGAGGATTTTTAAGGAAAAATAATACAAAAATGCATTGTTCAGTCTTTTAACTCTTCTTAGATCACCTATTTAGGATTATATCTAAAGTATTTATAGAGTTAATTTATGGCAAAAAAATGATTATGAAATGAGGGTGTGAATGTTTGGAATTTATTTTTTTAGTTATTGTATGAAAGAAAATGGTTTTATTTATTGATGAAGAAATGATAGAGGGTTTCCATTTATAAGTTAGGTGAGTGGAACACTTGAAATATTTGAAAATAAAAAAGTGTTCCTACACTATTAACATGAAAAAGGGTCAAAAATTGATTATTATAGAAAATAATACATCATAAGATCTAAATATGGAAATATAATATATTTTAAACATGTTTCTAGGTCATTTTAACTGTTATAATTTTAGTTTAACTCCCCGATAAACTAGTTTTAACATTAACCATGGTAATTTATTTTTTAATTTATTCATTATTCATTATAGTAAAAATTTAAGTTGATCATATTATGTAGTATAAATTTTTATAATTAAAAATAATAAATCCATTTTACTAAATTCAATTCACATAAATGAGAAAATTTTATTTTAAATTAAAATATATGATGTGATAAAACAAGATGGTTTTCAAGAAGTGTATTTTTTCAAGGAAATAATGATTTTATATTAACCCTATGACATATAATAAGATTTTTTGAATATAAATTAATATTTATTGATTTATAATCTATAATTTTCATTAAAATAAAACGTCATTAGCTTATTTTTAATTAATTAAAAAGAAGAAACAATATACACTTTAAAACAATTTACAAAAAACCCAATGAAAAATTTATACAAAAATACAATATGATGTTTATTGAATAGAAAATAAGTGGATTAAATATGAAAAAATAATAATTATGTAAATTTTAATAATATTAAAAAATTAATGGGACTTAAATTTCTTAATTTATTGAAATGAAGTGACATTTTTACAAAAATCTCTATTTTTCAATATTCAATAAAAATTCAATACATTTTAAAAAATTACAAATTTTCACAAAAATTTAATTTAAATACGAAAATTTAAAAAACTTAAGATTATATTTTCGAATAGAATTTATAAAATTAAAAAAACTATAATATTTTTATGAAAATCAATAAAAATCATATTTGAAGAAATCACAATTTTAAAAAATAAAATAATGTTACTAAAAATTGTTTGATAATTTCCTAAAAATTAATCAATATTCTAAATTGAGTATGGAATATATATATATATCAAAAATTAGTTAATATTATTCATACCCTCTAATTGGACAACTATGTTAACACTGTTATATATATCCTGGGTCATTTAAGATCAGTGTTGTGTGCCGAATACGCTATCGAACATCGTTTGATTTTCTAAAATATCATGTTTTTATATCATCGCCCCTTGATTATTAAACTGAATCCAAGAAAATTTAAATTTACATCAATAATAATAGGTTTTTTGTCTTAAAATTCCTTTTTTTAAACCGACTTCAAAAAAAGGTTAAATAAAATATCCTCTTGATAAAAGAGAAAGGGATATATGAATGACATCTAGAATAAACCACATTATGTTTCCAAATATAATAAAATACTTGTGAAGTGAATATTTAGACATGGAATAAAATCATAATTCCAAAATAATGATATAGTGTGAAAGAGATCATTGATCATAATAATGTTAATGTTCAAGAGAAAGTTAAAAACCAAAAAACCATAAACCAAATTGGTGGGAAAAAATTTAATGATTTCAACAGAAATGATGGAAATACGAAAAAAAATCAAAACCTTTTTCCTAAATTTGAAGAATTTTTTTTTCTATCTATAAAATTATAATACTGAAATATACTTACTTGATGATTAGAATTTCATCTTTTTATCAATTTCATCACTATATCATTTTTTCAATCAATGAGCATTGAAGATTAATTTTTCATGGTTGAAGAACTAAAATAAAATTTTAATGACCACATAAATGAAAAAGGTATAAAAATCAATTACAAATGTCATCAAACATTAAAAAAATTATTGGAACATGGTAAAATAATTCTCAAAAAGATTAGACTTTCATACGATTTATTAATATTTAAAATTCAGCTGTAATACCCAATGTTGAAAATAAATAATTTCATGAATGGATAACTGTATATCATGACTAACCTTAATTACCTCAAAATTAAATAATTTTTTAACCACAAAGGATATATCAAACCCTTAACCTTGTAAGTATAAAAATAAGGTGATCTCGTTTAGAAATCACATTAAGCACATAGACACCAAATCACATTTCAACCTCGAGGTTATCTATACGATTAAACATGGCTTTCTATAATTACCTCAATATCCCCAATCATATAAACTCTAAAAGCAATAAATTCCTCAAAACTTATTTATAACAAAAAATTAATTCCGAATTAATGTTAAAAAAAATATTTATATATACTTCAACACAGTATAGTCTCCTAAAGTTTGATTAATAACATTAATATCCCTTTATTTAATACATAATATATTGTGTTTGTGACTTTTAAATTGTGATCAAAAGTAATCCTATATACCTATGATGGTATCAAAAACTATAAAGATAATCTCACATTTCAAAAATGATAATTTAAAATGTTATCAAAACCATTCCTCTAATAGCAACTATAACAGCCTCAAACTGCAGGTCTAGATCTAGTTCTTAAATTATAAACATTACATTTCCATCATTGACACCAATGTAGGTAATAAAATGTACACCATCCAAAACACGCCATATATAAAGAAAATTATGACCACTTACATTCTCAAGTACACTTAATGTTTATATTATAGAGAATTTGGAGAAATTATTACATAAACAACATCCAACAATTCAAGAGATTATCATTCCCATTATACCCATATTTTATTATTCCATATTAGGTCAGGTATATTATATAAATGAAAATCCTCTATAAATAATTTTTTCAAAATCATACATGATAACCCAAGTAAAAGGAATTATAATAATGATGAGAAAAAATTCTCAATAGGGGTAAACATAAGAATAAAACATTAATTTTAATCTATGAGTATAAGAAGAGATTGAGTGTATGAAGATATAATCAATGTGCATCAGAATAACATAAGAATATTCATACCCATAAAAATTTGGATCATCATACAAGAAATAATTTTATAAGGCTTTCAAAAAGGAAAGAGTTTTGAGAATTAATAATCATGATCCATGTAATATCACTATTTATAAAAGTATTCATATAACCATAGAGATCATAATGATGTAATATTGGTATTTTGGGACTTAATCTTCATAGAACACATACCAAACCCAAATATAACCCCTATAAATGGAATAACCTTAATGTCAACTTATAATATAATTATCCAGATAACAAAACAATTAACTAATTCATTGGAACACTATCTTGACATAATGATCGCACCACAATTCACTGTTTCATTTTTACCCTTACACTACTGTGCTAAAATTGTTTTATATTGAAAATTATAAAAATAATAACAAATTTCAATCCATATTTTAATCCTTCATTTTGTTTTTATCACTGTTAAAAAGTGAAATGTTAATTTTTTTTATGATTCCATTGCAGGAGGAGGTGATTTGGAGGTCGCATGATGATTTCCAAGAAAAATGAGCCAAACTGCACAATATCCATGCACACCAGTAGACTCATTCATGCACTGATCCTAAACTGTGAATCCAAATGGGATGAGATTTTTTTTTCTCATCCAAAATTAGTTGGGATACACTTCATATTAAGGAATCAAAGACACATTCGACTATCTGGTGGCCCAACTGACCTGATCTGTCCTGCACACCAAATCTACACAAAGTCAAAAGTGGTGTGTTGTGATCTGTCCATATCTTGGGATCTATGTGTCCAAATTGGGCCAAAAATTTGGTGGATACATCCAAGAGTTGGGTATATAACTTTTTAATTTTATCCAAATTGATATAAGGTTGTTTGAAGGTCGAACCCCATGGGACAAGTAGTTTTACAAAAGTTGTGTGATCAAAACCACCTTCCCATTTTCGTATAAAATGGCACCTTGGGATCCCCATTTGTACGTTCGGAAAGGAGAAATATATCTAAAATTTTGGAGTCCCAAAGAATTATTCCAATAATCCAAGGTGTTTTGGAGGCCCCTATAATTATAGGGGTATCATGGATGAAGGATAATTCCACCGGAGCTTCCTCCTCCTCTCGATGTCGAGGTAAACGGTGGATGGCAATTTTGAGGGAGCTACACACAATTGGGAGGGATTTCTAGCACTTGTTATTCTATTGGTTTTGTGTAATTTGTTTCATAAATTTTTCAATTATTTATTATCTTGACATGATTCTAGTCTGATTTCATTTCTATTGTTAAAATTAAGTGAAACACTTTTTATTTCAACACCGATTGGGTTGAGATTTCTTGTGGGAATCTTGGGTTGTTACGATTAGACAAGACAAGAGTCTGGTTTATCTCACACATACATAATATTTTAGTATGCTTTGGTAGCCTTTATTTTTTATTCTTGATACCCAAACCTTGACAACATGATTGTTGTGTCAAGGGGTTGTTCTTTGAGCATCGTTTAAGAGGTAAGAGGGAAGTTGAGATATTGACTACCCTCAACCAAAGGATTCCATTAAACCATGTGCATTTTTCAGAATGTTGAACTCACCAAGAAGTTTAGTGAACTTGAAATGATATCCTTATCTAAAAATTATAAAACATGACTTTTAATTATCAACTATCAAACTATTTAAATCATGTCATTTTCTTAAAACTGTTTTCAAAGTCACCCCTATTTTTAGTACTTTTTATTAAAAATTCATACTATAAACCTATCAAATCTCCTTGAGAGATGACCTAGGTTCTTACATAGACTATAAAAAACCTTAAAACATAATCAATTTGACATGACATGACAACAGTTTCAAATTTTTTCATTTTTTTCGGGGAGTGCTTGGGTATTTAATGCGTGTTTTTGATAAGATTCTTATAAATTTTGGGGATATTTATCTATTTTATATTATACCTCTACCTATAATTTTGTATTATGATCTATTTTTTGTGTAGTTTTGGTTCATGATGCATTCAAATCCGGGATATTTACCTCTATTGGAACCCAAACCAGAGAGGATCCTACATCAGCCACACTGAGACATAGAAGAGAACCCTTCGAAGGAGGACACACAAAACATCGACACTCTTCTTGATCCTTACTCTTCTTCTACCAGAACCAACATAAAAACTGAAATAAAATTGCATAACATTTCTTAAAATATCCAGACATTAAAATAACTAACCTATCCTAATGTTTATATCCATCCCACTTACATTCAACTACAAGGAGAGGCACTCAATTTTGAACTAAAATCTAGTTTAATTCATTTATTAATAGATTTCCATGGACATTCTGGAAAAGATCTGCATAAACACTTAAAATAATTTAATACAATGTTTTCTTCATTAAAACCTGAAAATGTAGATTAAGAACAAGTAAAGCTTAGATAATTATCATTTTCATTAGAGTAAACTACAAAATACTGGTTTTATAATGTTAATTCATGAATAAGAGGTTGGGCAGACATGAACCGCCTTTTTCATGAAAAATATTTCCCAACCTCTCGAACTATAACAATAAGGAAAGGAATTTTTTGGATAAGATGGTATTAAGGGGAAACACTTCATGAATATTGATAAATATTTAGAAGATTATATTCATGTTGTCAACACCACAAAATAAATGATCAACTTTTAATTCATTATTTTTACGAAGGTTTAATTCCAATTGATCGTAACATGATTGATGCTACCGCAGGTGGTGTTCTGGTTGATAAAATCCCAATCTCTACAAGGATCCTAATTGATAACATTTCATGTAACACTCAATAATTTGGTTCAAGGTCCAATGTACCCATTCGAGTTTTCCTTGAGGTTCAAAGTACCGAATTCGAGAGGAATATGGACATGAAGTTCGAAGAGGTAAGTACCCTTCTTCGACAACTTGCTCTTTCCCAAGGGAAATCCCAATCTCCTCCTCCAATCCATTGTGAAATATTTTCTTCTGACACCCACTACTCTGATCAATACCCCCAACTATGAGAAAATTCTGAGAGTTGTGAGGCAATCTTTCCAGGCTTCCCCTATAACCAACCCTATCAGTAAGAACCATACTATCCATCCAATCCTGGGTGGAATGAAAAACAATCCAATAGGAAAGGTGGGTATTCAAACCAACCTCAACAACCATGGAACCAACCGGGGTAGAGTAGTCAACCACCACCACCCAGAAATCCTCAACAACAACAAAGGTCTTTCCAACAAACCCCTCAAAAACCCAAGTCTAGCTTAGAAGACATGATGAAACAAATGGCTACTAGCAATATCCAATTCCAACAAACCTCCCAATATTCTATACAATACCTAAAACCCCAATTAGGCTAACATTCTAACTCGGTGGGGGAAATCCAGAGCCATGGGTCAGGTAAAATACTTTCTCAACCATTAGTTAACCCTAGAGATAAAGGAAATGTTAGTGATATCACGTTTCGGAGTGGAATAAAACTAAAAAACCAAATGAACCCTCAACAAGAGTCATCCCCTCCTAAGGAAACCACCATCAAAACTATTGAAAAGCTCCAAATGATGTAGAACCTTGTCCTAATAGAATCCCCTCCAAAGGAAAGAGTGTGTCTATTGATGAGTCACCTAGACCAACAATCCCACTTCCATTTCCACAAAGGACAACCCAACCTAGAAAATAAAATAAAAATGAACTCGATAAAGAAATTTTGGAGACTTTTAAAAAACTGCAGGTAAAAATTCCCTTGATTGATGGTGTTAAAAAAATTCCATGATATTCCAAGACTTTGAAGGAGATGTGTACACGCCAATGGTGACATCTAGGTTATGAGAAGGTGATCTTGGGGAGGAATGTTTCAGCATTGATAGAGCCATCACTTCCCACCAAGTGCAATGATCCCAGAACATTCTCAATTCCATGAACCATAGGGGAGTATTCTTTTTCTAATTCTATGCTTGATTTTGGTGAATCTATAAATGTGATGCCTCACCCCATTTACTCTACATTGCAGTTTGGGGAACTAAAGCCCCCTGGAATTATTGTTCAACATTCTAACTAGAGTAACGCACACCCCTCTGGTGTGTTATAGGATGTTCCTATGATGGTTCAAAATTTAATTTTTCATGGTAACTTTTAAGTGCTTAAAATGGAGGATGATTGGATGATTGGACATGACCCGATTATATTGGGGAGACCCTTCTTGAAAACTTCCAAAACCTAATTAATTTCCACAATGTTACATTATCAATGGAGTTTATCGGTGACATTTTCCACTTCAATATCCCTGATTCCATGAAGCACCCCTCAGAAGAACATTCCACTCTCTCTGTTAATTCTATATATTTAATCCCTTCCATTGAAAAAACATCATTTCGTTCCCTTGATCCCCTTTCAGAGTTTTAATCATTGATAGGAAATGATTCGTGCATTTATTATTGTAGTGTTCTAGAAAACTGTCATGCATGTTCATTGATTGATTATTTCTTGAACATTAAGGATCCAATGACCATCGATGACACTGCTAAGCTTGTAAAAGCTCATTCCTCATCTGAGGATGATACCATTGAGAAGTTAGATGTGATCAGTGACCTCTCAATTTAAGCCACACTCCCAACAATCCAAAATCTCCCTGAATTGGAATTAAAACAACTACCTCAAGATTTAAAATATTCATATCTTGAGAATGGAATCAAGATTCCTGTCATCATTGATAGTTCACTCCCTCATGAGCATGAATTGCGACTTCTTGAACTTTTGAGGGAGTATAAACAATATTTTGGATGGTCACTGGATGAAATTCCTGGTATTATCCCATCAATTTGTAAATATTATATTTTATTGATTGATGAGGTTAAACTAGTGAGGCAGGAACAACGTCCACTGAACCCAAACCTCCTAGAAGATTTGAAAAAGTAGGTAACAAAATTATTGTCTTTTGAATCATTTACAACAACTTTGACAGACAATGGGTCAATCTCATTCATGTAGTTCAAAAAAACTAGCCTTATAGTAATCAAAAATGAAAACAATGAATTGGATCCAACTCGTGTGCAGAATAGTTGGCGTGTCTGTAGAGACTATCACCGACTAAACCACCACACTAGGAAGGACCATTTCCCTTTGCCATTAATTGAGCAAATGCTAGAGAGGCTTGTGAGTAAGTCCCACTACTATTTCGTTGATGGGTATTATGGATATTTTTAGATCCATATTGCCCTAGAGGATTAGGAAATGAAAAAATTCACTTGCCCCTTTGGTTCATTTGCATATCTGAGGATTCCATTTGGTATGTACAATGCTCCGGGTACTTTCCAGCGATGTATGGTTAGTATTTTATCAGATTACCTGGATAATTGCATGTAACATCTCATGGATGGTTTCACTGTTGATGGCTCCTCTTTTGATAAATTTTTGAGTAGTCTTGGTTTCTTCCTACGTCGCTGTATTGAATAGAATCTTGTATCAAATTATGATAAATTCCATTTCATTGTGAGACAAGGTATAGTTTTGGGGCATGTCATTACCCGGGATGGTATCCAAGTAGATAAATAAAAATTGGATATCATTTCTTCCTTACCATTCCCCAAAAATGTATGGTTTGTGGGGTCTTTCTGGGGTCAGGCTGGATTTTACTATCATTTCATTCGTGACTTTAGTAAGATTTCACTCCCACTCTATCAGTTACACAAAAAAGGAAAGGAATTTTTATTTGATAATGAGTGTTAGGAAACCTTTAATAAGTTAAAATGGAGTCTCACATCACCCCTGGTAATCCAATCACCTCAGTGGGATTTACCATTTGAGATCATGTGTGACGCCTCTAACTATGCAGTTGGTAAAATATTATATCAAAGGGTCGATCGAGATCCATATGTCATTTCCAATGCCTCACGTACACTGGTCCTTGCCCAAGAAAACTACACATTAACTGAAAAATAATTTATTTCCATTGTGTTTTACTTGGATAAATTCAGGTCATATCTTTTAGGGTCTAAAGTCATTGTTTTCTCAGATCATGCAACCCTCTGGTATCTCCTTAAGAAACCTAAAGCCAAACCACATCTCATTCACTAGATTCTCCTTGTTTGGCAATTAAATTTAGAAATTAGAGATAAAAAATGAGTAGAGAATGTGGTGGTCGACCATATCAGTAGGATTCAACCATTCTCAGACATTGACTCATCCCCCTATTTTCTAATAAATGAAATGTTTCTTGATGATAAACTGTACTGAGTGCAAGATTGTATTCCTTGGTATGAAGAAATTGTAAATTATTTGGTAGAATCTTGCATTCCTACTAATTTCAACCACAACAAGGTCAAGCATCTAAAACATGAGTTTGGTTTCTACATTTGGGATGACCCCTACCTTTGGTGCACATGTAGTGATAAAGTAAATAGGCGTTATTTCCCCAATAGAGAGTTTTAGTCCATCCTTAGATTCTGCCACACTATTACTTGTGGGGGCCACTTTGGTCCCCAACGGACTGCTCGCAAAAACAGTGACGCTGGCCTATTTTGGATAACACTTTTTCAGGATGTCCATGAATTTTTTAAATCTTGTCCTCATTGTCAAATAATGGGTAATCTCTCTAAAAGAAATGAAATTACACTACAACCATTGATATTTCATAAAATTTTTGATGCTTGGGGTATTGACTTTATGGGTCCATTTCCCAATTCCTTTTGAATCTTGTACATTCTTCAGGGAGTTGATTATTTTTCAAAATGGGTAGAGGCACAAGCCACAAGGACTGATGATTCTAATATAGTTTTAGAATTTTTTAGAACCCAAATATTTTGTAGGTTTGGATTACCTAGTTTAATCATCAAGGACCAAGGTTCTCATTTCTGCAACCGATCAATACATTTAATTTTGTTTCGGTATGGGGTCGGTCATAGAGTGTCTACTGTATATCACCCATAGACCAGTGGTAAAGCTGAGGTGTCAAATAGAGAGGTAAAACATATTCTTGAAAAAATTGTTCAACCCAATAGAAAAGATTGGAGTCTTAGACTTGATGATTCATTATTTTAATACCGTACTGCCATCAAAAATCCCATTGGAATGTCACCCAATAGGCTTGTGTTTGGAAGGAGTTGGCACCTGCATGTTGAGATTGAGCACCAGTCCTACTGTGCCATCAAACAATGTAACTATAATAATTCTGGTGTAGGTGCTCAATGGAAGCTGAAAATTTAGGAGATGGAGGAAATGAGAAGAGATGCATATGAGAACTCTAGAATTTATAAGGAGTGAACCAAGGTTTCCCACGACTATCTTATCCTTCATCATCAGTTCTACATTGGGAAGAAGGTCCTCCTCTATAATTCAAGGCTGAAGTTGCATCCAGGTAAACTTTTTTCCCGCTAGATTGGACCATACATTGTTATTGACATCTCTTCATTTGGTTTTTTCCAGGTTCAAAATGAAGAAACCAAGAAAACCTTCATAGTTAATGGGAAGCGACTAATGCACTTCCCCAAAAACCTTCCAGAGTCCCCAATGGAGGAACTGCATGTTCAAGAAGAAGTCTACGAATGACACCCACCAGGTTTTATCCTTCCTTCCAACATTCTATTTTTATAGTGACGACACTACACACTTTATATGTGGGGGATGGGTATATTCTTGGGTTAGTTAGGGATTTTCATAATTTTTCCCTTTTTCTCTTTTTAGCTTGCTGAATTATATTGTTTTCCCCCTTCCCTCCCCCTCAATTTTGTTACAAAATATTACTTTTTTATACCCAATTTATTATGGAAAATGATTCCCATTTAATCATGTATGTTATTGAAAATTCATGTGGAATGTCCGAATTTCATGTTGTTTTAACATTGAAAAAAACATTCTGATGAAATGTGCATTTCATCAAGAATTCAATACTGTGGTGTGACTTTATTTTGGAATTTATTTCTTTGTCGATGAGATAAATGGTTGTATCATTTTGAATCCTTTGAGATAAATAGTTCCTTTTTTGAATAGTTTAAGGGAAAATTGTGTTACTTAATCTCTCCACATATTTTTGAACCCAACCATGAAATGTGAAAATTTCATACTTAAAGGTAGGTAAATATATGATTGTTTTAATTTTATATACTTTCCAAAATCATTTTTCCATTGGTTCGTTCTTTATCTGATCTATTTCATTACTGTACCAGATTGACCTATGCATGTGTTCCTATTATCCGACTGTTGTATGCCCTCAAAATAAAAAAAATAAAAAAATAAAAAAATCTTTAATATTGGGTAGGTCAAAACCACCCTTCCTCGACCATTTATCTTGTTATAACTATTACAATTAGAGTTGTGAGGAGATCAAACATGGGTTGAGAGATGAGTGTGATATTTGTTCCAAATTCAACTTTTGAAATATTAATAAATCAGGGGAGTAAATTAATGTTAAACATACGTGGATATCTAGGTCGGGAGCTCATGGTTTGAATTCTGGGAATTCTTATGTGAGTGGGTATTGAAATGTGATTGCAAAGGATGTGGGGACTGTTCGGTGGTAAGGATCTTGTAAGTAGACAATTATTAGAATGACTTATATTTACTCGATTAAAAGTGTAATGGATATCATGAAATGGTTGTCACACACACATATGGAGAATTGGTGACACGATTAACATTTACCTTATTTTATTTTATTGGTATCATGCATCTCATGAAATTTCATTTGGATTCAATTTTTCAGACGTCTTTTTCAATGATCATTGAGAATAACTCCTCGGTGTGATTTTTTCTTTGATGACATTTCTATCAAGAATTAAAATTCCATTGAATGTTAAATCTTTATGAAGTTGGAAATATCTATATGCATAATTCATGGAATTATGACCTTTCCCATGAGTGGAAATGTTTAGGTGTGGGGGTGTGATGACGTGGCGATTCACTGTTTCATTTTCACCCTTACACCACTATGAAAAACTTGTTTTATATTAAAAATTATAAAAATAATAATAACTTTATTTCCATGTTTTAATCATTTATTTTTTTTTTATCACTGTTAAAAATGTCAATGTTACTTGTTTTGATTATTCCATTGCATGATGAGGTGATTTCGATGGCCCATGACGACTTCCAAGAAAAATGGGTCAAATTGTGAAAGATCCATGCACACCAGTAGACTCATATGTGCACTGATCCTGAAACATGAATCCAAATGGGCTGAAAATTTTTGGGCTCGTCCAAAATTCATTGGGATACATTTCATATTAAGGAATCCAATTCTCATTCGGCGATTTGGTGGCCGAACCGACCTGATCTATCCAGCACACCGAATCTGCACAAAGTCAAAAGTGATGTGATGTGATCAGTCCATATATTAGGATCTAGGTGTCCAAATTTTTTCAAACATTTGGTGAAGACATCCAAGAGGTGGTTCTTCAAATTTTTTATTTTCTCCAAATTGAGATAAGGCTATCTATAGGTTTAAACCCTTGTTAAAAGTGGTTTTAAAAAATCTGTGGGTTCAAAACCACCTTCCCATTTTCCTATAAAATTGAACATTGGAATCCCCATTTGTAAGTTTGGAAAAGAGGCAAAGATATACCATTTTGGAGTCCCAAAGGATCCCTCTCATCATCCAAGGATTTTTGTAGGCCCCTATACTCAGTGGGGGATCAATGATTAAGGTTATGTTCCACATGAACATCCTCCTCCTCCCGATGTCGAGCTAAACAGTTGAAGATCATTTCGAGGGAGCTACACATAATTGGTAGGGAGTTTTAGTACTTTTTATTCTACTGGCTCTGTGTAATTTGTGTGCTAAATATTTACCATATTTTTTATCTGAACATGATTCTCCTTTGATTGCATTTCTATTGTCAAGATTAAGTTAAACACTTTTTATTTCAACACCGATTGGGTTGAGGTTTCAAATGGAAATCTTGGGTTGTTCCAATTGGACAAGACAAGAGTCCTATTTATCTCACACATAAATAAGATTTCAATATGCTTTGGTAGCCTTTATTATCTATGCTTGATACCAAAACCTTGAAAACATGATTTTGTGTCAAGGGGAGGTTCCTTGAGCATCGTTTAAGAGGAAAGAGGGAAGATTAGAACTTGACAACCCTCAACCAAAGGATTCCATTAAACCATGTGAATTCTTCAGAATTATGTACTCACCAAGATGTGTAGTGAACATGAAATTATATCTTTATCTCATAATTTTAAAACACTAGTTTTATTTATCAAATATTAAACTCTTTTAATCAAGTCATTTTCTTAAAACTGTTATCAAAATCACCCCCATTTTTAGTAATTTTTATTAAAAATGCATACTCTAAACCGATCAATGCTCATTGAGAGACAACCTAGGGTCTTCCCTGGACTATAAATAAACCATAAAAACATTATCAATTTGACTTGTCATGACAACGAGTTCACACACCCATCATATAATCAATATCAAACTCTCCCAGTGCTATCTGGGAATACCCATCATTTAATATATGTTAGGATCATTCGACACTATCTAGGAATACACATCGTATAAAAATGTGTAATAACCATAAATAAATTACAAAAATATTTTATTTCATTATAAAATATAAATAAACAGTCATTATTACTTTTATAACTTAGTTAACTATTGGAAAATAAATAGTTTTCATATTAATTTTTATAAAACATTATTAACCTGTTGAAAAGAAATGGGTTCCATATCAATCTATTTGAACCAACTTTAACCCATGGGAATAAAACGGGTTCCTTAAATATCTATTTGAAACATGATTAACATGTGGAAATTAAATTTGTTCTATTAAAATCTATTTGAAACTTGATTAACCCATGAAAATTAAATAAGTTCCATGACAATCTCTTCTAGATAATATTAACATGTCGAAAAGATAAGGGTTCCCTAACAATCTATTTGAATCATGATTAAACTAGTGAAAATAAATGGGAAACATGATATTCTCTTTTAGATATTAATAACATATATAAATTAAATTAGTTTCATAACAATATCATTGAAACATTATTAACCTATTGAAATGATACAAGTTCCATAACAATCACTTTGGATCACGATTGACCCATGGAAAAGAAATAGGTTCCATAATAATATATTTTAAACATGATTAGCATGTGGAAAAGAAATAGGTCCCACAACAATCTCTTTGAAAACATCATAATCCATTTAGATAATTAATGAGGAAATTATGATTACAAAATATCCCCATTGTAGAATAAGTAATAAAAATAGATGTCATCTAATAAGGAAAATTATTTTGATATATGACATCAACATTTAATAAAGAAAATAAATATTCCTTGAAAGTCAATTTTTAAAATTAAAAATTCATAAAATACATTTGAAATAATATTCATTGAAAATAAAATTTATTACGTATAAAAGAATCATTAAACTTTTTAGAACATTTTTTTGAGGAAAATAACCTCTCCATTTTGAAAAACAATTTTTAAATCCTAAAACATATTAAAAATTATATTATTTGAAAATAACCTTGAGGACATATAATGGATGATTTAATGAAAAAAATGGTCATGATGGCAGGAAAATCTATTCATGATATACACATTAAAACAAATATTCCTTTCATAGTTTCAATAAAATCCAAAAGGAAATTTTGTGGAAATTAATGATCATTCCTTTTAATGGTTTTTATAGAAATTCAAATATGGGTAATAATTAATTTAATAAATAATTTTATTAATGTTAAGAAAAATTGTAATATTTTTTGAAAACATGTTTTTTAAGGAAAAATATTTTTCAAATGAAAAGTGGAATAATGCTGATTTTTCATAAAAAACATTCATTGGAAATCTTGAGTAAATAAACTGAGTAAAATAAATGAAAAAATGTATTCACATTAAATAATAAGAGGATAATAAATTTAATGATTTTATTGAGATATAAATTATAATAATCCATCATTAAAATCATAAACAAAAAAATCACGATAAATGATGAGATTTTATCATTAAACCTTTACAAGTTTGGTAACATTGAATCTTAGGAACCATGAATTAATAAAAATATATTAAACAAAAAGATTCATGAAAATAAGAAAATTCATGATATTTCATGTCAAATGTGTTTTATATACACCTCATAATTGAAGATAGTTTCCTAATATAACATTAGTCTCAAAGAAGTAAAAACTAGACAAAAATCCATTCTTTGGTAACTTTAGAAGCATAAAACCAATGAAAAAGACATCCAAAAATGGATATGTAAACCCCCCAAAAACCATTAGAATAATAATAATATAAATTCATGGGATGTATACAAAACTTATAAATTAAATAAGTGGTAAATGTGGCATGTGCCTCACAGAGGTAAGGAGTGAGATGAAAATATTTTACCTCAAGTCCATACATTCAATTCCTTTCCTTTACCAAATTTTGGATAATATTATATAATTTATTTGACTTCATAATAACCTCTTATAGATTTAGTTCCTAAAACATAAATCATTTACTTTATTTATTAATTATCTTATATTTTAATACTTTATCTGTTAATTCTACTTCAGGAGTTTTGAAGATGTTCAGTACATTGTTTCAAAATGAACTCAGATAGTTGGACGTGATAAAATACGTAATTATTTCTAAACATAAATAATAATAATAATAATTTTTTAACATAACTATTTTTAAATTATAATTTTACATCCCAATATGAATATTTTTTATGAAAAATTATGTCTATTATGAACATGGAGATTATAAGTCATACATATGCACAAATAACATTTCCATTTATCAACAATGTTTATTGAATGTATTTATTTAATAAATTATATTTATATAATGAAAATTATATAATATAAACCATATTATTTAATTAAATATAATTTTATATATTATCCACGTTGTGTGGTAATGAAATGGGAGTCACATATTTTTGTGAAGATGGTATTCCAGACATACACAAATTATGTTATAATTTTATAGTGTGTGAAAAGGTAAGAATTATAATTATAAATTATCTTTTATGAATGATAAATATGTCATTAATATCATAACCCTTTCATATTTATCACATATATTATTTAACATTTTTTTATTACCATAAATATGAAGCATTGCGGAAAAAATCACATCACTTCGTGACGTGGTAATCCCTCATACACACAAGTAACATTATCATATCCTCTGTCGAATGAAAAGTAAAAATTTTCTATTTGATATAATGACTAAATAGGAATAATTAGGTTAATAATATCACATATATATATATATAATTTATATCTGTCATAATAACCAATTGTCAGAGGTGTTGATGGAAAATGTGTTACATTAGTTTGTATGGTGGTAGTCCACTACACAAACGAGAGACGTTATCATTTCCAATTTGATGGAATAAGAGATAAATATAATTCACTAAATTATAATTTTAACAAATCAGTTTATAATATGTAAATTATTTATTATATATTCCAAAATTAATAATATTTTAATGTGGTGGAATGGGAAATAAAACAACTTTAACCCCTTGGTAAACCAGTTTTCTCCATAAAGAGCGAAGTTATCATTTCAATTGAATGTATTTTAGACATGTTTTTAGTTTATTTATTTCGTTATCAGTTTATTTTAACCCATCAGTAAACCAGTTTTCACCTTAACTATGGAAATTTAATTTTATTGTTTTTACTTTTCATTATTGTCAAAAATTAAGTTCACATTATAAGATAATATAAATTATTTTTATTAAAAAAAATTAATTCATTATAAAAAATTAACTCCAATAAGTGTCAATATTTAATTTAAAATTAAACCCATAGAAGAGTAGAAAATGAGTTGTTTCAAGAAGTGCATTTTTCAAGGAAAAGATGATTTTATATTAACACTATGAATATTAATAATTTTTGAATGAATAAAAATTAATATTTATTTATATGTAATCAATAAATTTAATTAAAATGGATCTTCAATTGGAATTGTTTTAATTCATTAAAAAGAAAAACATTAGCACAATAAAACAGCTTTCAGAAAAATCCTATATTTAAACCCAAAGATAAAAGTATACTAAAATAAAATATGAAGTTTATTAAAAAGTATTTAAGTGGATTAAATAGAAATAACTAATAATTTTTTTACACTTATCAACTTAAAAACAGAATTTTAATATTAAATTTCTTATACTATTGAAAATAAATGACATTATAGAAGAAATTGGTATTTTTCACAATTCACTGAAAAATCCCAAAATTTAACCAAAATTTAACCAAAATTTAATTTTGATTTTATGATTTCAAAAAATAATTTTAGTTTATAAAATAAACATTATATAAGTTCCAAAAAAATTGTTTTATAAAAATAAATAAAAAACATTTTCAAAGAAAACACTTTTTTAAAGAATAAAATTTTGTTACTAAAAATTGTTTGATTATTTATTAGGAATTTATAAATAATTAAAGTTTAGTTAGAAAATTAAATATATACATACAATAAAATTTATAAGTATTCATAACATCCAATTTTACACATGGTTTTTAATAGTGATATATATCATGAGTTATTTATGATTGGTGTTGTATGTCGAATATGCTATCAAATATAGTTTGATTCTATACAATATCAGTGTGTTAAATATGATAATTATAACTAATACTTGAGTAATGTTTATTTATGATTATTTTATTATTTAATAAATTTATAATATTAAAATTATTTTATATCAACTATAATTATTATCATATCCGAAATAAGAGATAATTATGTGGTGTTTTATGAAGACTCTAATGTGGGGATGGGACATTTATTTATGAATATATATCATTTTTGAACTTATAGTTCTCTTTATCTAATATACTCTAAAAAATCTAATACCATTTTATGTTGCAGTATTTATAGTGTATATTAATCACATTAGCTAGAAGTACATTTTACATTTGTATGATTTTAATATTTTATATAGATTGAGGGTAGAGTATCTGTAATTTTTTTATTTATATTATGTATACTCAATGGATAGTAGAATAAGTTAAAAGTGTGTTAATTTGAAATCCATATTCATAAGTAATATATGAATTAAATGAGTAGTGATTAATTTGGCCTTGATTCTTACAAATTAAAAAAATGGTTTAATAAATGTTAAAGATGATTTATTATCTTTGAGTATCACCTCATATCTTATAGAGATGTTAAAATAGATTAAGGGTGTAGGTTTTTGAGTGTCGGGGTAATATTAAAAGTTAATACGGCTATGAGTACATATCTATCATGATATAGGATTCAAATTATGTATTTCATGTGTATGGATGGTAAGAAATTCCAACACACTCATGATAGATGGTAAAACATAATTCTCATACATTAGAGTGATATATTCATTATATATTTAATAAATTGTTTCATTATATCTATTAAATGTTTTAGTATTCATGCAATAAGAAGAATATTATTGGATTTTTTTCATGATTAATTTGTTTTCAACACAAAAATTCAGAATCTTGAAGCCCCTCATTTATGTTAAATCCACTATATATTCCATTATTTAAATGGTATGAAGATATAGTAGACATTTTGATAGTTCATTCAAGGTTTTTAAGTGATGATATACTTATAGGGTGATTTTGTATTAATAAACGATGATGGAAAACATTTTATTAATTCAATAGAAGCAAATATAGGATAACATGACTGAGATGTTTTCCATGGAAAAGGTAAATTATCATGTTATTATTTTGAGATTTATATTTAAGGTGTATTTAAAATTTTATGTTTTATTTCGTAAGGGACCTCAACAAGTGTAAGGAATGTTAGTGTTATAATGTACTACATACCAATAATGTTATAATGGCCAATATTAGTATAAAATCAAGATTCAAAATGATATATCTTTTAATGAAATGTATCATTAGGATCCATCCGCGTTGGAGGACATTGGACTCTAGTATATACGAATTCCGAATATACAATATTTTTTTGATGTATAAAATGATCAAGGTTTTTTTGGTTGACACTTGAGAGGTTGAAAAAAAAATTAGACATGAAGGTTTTAATAGAGAAAACCAAGAGAGGTATTTCTAGATTTTACAAGAATTAGTAATTTTGGTAGGTGGCTAAAAATATATTAGGTACCAAATATAGTGACATCAGGTACCTGGTATGGATAATAATGGAGTTTCATCTCTCCTAAATCCTATGGCTGGCAGGTATAATTGAACTGGGTAACTGAGGGTATCCAGTGTGGTTTTTAGTTGTGGTATAAATAAAATTTTATTAAAATTCATAATTTTTTTATAATTATGGGGTCCCTTGGAGAGGATATCCCATCTATCCTCTCTCACTCTTGTCCACCCATGATCACTCACCTATTTTGTCATAGTAATGAGTGATTTTTTCTTGATATAAGATATGATCTCTTCTATTTATCTTATTCTCCTCATTCATCTTATTTGACTTTTATTTTTGAATTTTTTTCTAGGAATATGATGATGGTTTTTACTAAAGCATGGTGAAATTAATCCTTTATGATAGGGATTTTATATACAGTGGGTAAAGGATTTTAAGAAGGAATTGTTGCATGATATTACTTTAACTTTTTGTGATGGTTGGTCATACATTGATTTATTCATTAAATTAAGTAAATTTCTTTTAAATTATTTACAATTCAATTTTGGAATAATCTCTTTTTCTCATTGGATGAATGTGGTTCTATTCAGAGTTGTCTACATTAATTTATTTGGAGTTTCTACATTATGGATTATCTTGGTCAGTTTTTATTGGGTTAATGATATTATAATATATTATTTTCAAAAAATTTATTATAGATTTATGAGGCCTTTGATATATTAAAGTGTCATTGTTATTATGGTACGTCGTTTTGAACATGGTGTAATAAATTGAATGTCATCGGAGGCTGGTGGAATTTATATATTGGAAATTTTGACCAATTTTGACTATGATATATTTCCCAGTAAATATATTTTTTGCGTCACATTATCAATTTCAATAATATTATATTGTGATATTTTATGACTTTGTAAAATTGGACAATCTCATGCCTACTCAATAGTCACTGAACGAATGTATTGTTGGGACAAATGGTTTTTTAGTGGCACCCTAGTTAAATGGTAACTAAAGACACATCCAATTTTTCATTGAAGTGGTAATTTAATTATTTCTACTATTTTATGAAATATAAATGAATTTAAAAATAAAATTACAATATAAAAGGTATGGTTAATTTTGAAATAGGGTTTCAAAAACAAGTCATTGTTTAAAATGAATTATAATGAAATTATTTTTCAAAGAAAAGTAAATTTTTTTTAAAGATGTTTTAATTTTTTTCCATTGGTCGTAATTGGGAAAATTAATCTTAATATTCCTTTTGAAATGATTATAAAATATTTAATTGGTTTATTTCTAATTTTGATACAATGAAATGTTGTTTGAAAAAATGTTTTGTAAAATTGACTTTATATATATGATTCTTTATTTTGAAGCATGGGGACTAGAATGTTATCAATTGATTAAAGGTTTCCTTGGATGGATACATTTATTTCATGACGATTTGTGATAAATTACATTCTATATGTGTACCTATCACTGGTTTATGGGTTATTTATATTATGTGGATATAACTGTTGTGTCCATTGATAACCATATGTTATTGGTTAATTGGAAATATGAAATGGGAATTAAATCTTATCAAGGACTCTTAAGTTCCCCAGCTTCTTGGAGTTGAGTGATGTGAGTGAGGCATGATAGTAGATAAAAAATGAGTGTTAATTGGGTATGATTATAACAATAATGAAGGTATGATACACCTTGTATTTACTGATAGATGGGTGAGGAAGTTTTCCATCGAACATGTAGGTAAGTACATCTATGTCATGGGTTAGACATTGTATTTTTATGATTACCAGATAGTTACAATATCATGGTATAACAATACAACACATTCCCTCAATATTGTGGTTGGATATTTCTAGTGTGGGATTGAGAAACTTGGAGCATAGATTTATATGGAATTATGTTTTCATAGTATACCTTAGATATAGTGTTAATGTCATGGAAAACCTCATTTATCATGATATAACCCATATACTGATTTTATGTTAAAGAGAACCTCAATGATCTTGAATAATATTGTTCAGAGTGGGGTTTTTTTAGTTCTTGTAGATAAATAGCATTTCACATAGATGAAAATAGTGCACCCTCTAGTGGTTATCTTATATTTTGGTTACTATATATGGTGATATAATGGATTATGTTATTGAGAATTAGGGTAAAACCACTAGTGGATGGGACACCAACTAACCTGATGTAGGGTTTTCATCCATCATGGTACACCATGGTAAGACCATATCCAGGAAAAGTGAGATGATGTTGAGAATGATACTATTATTCATTATAAGGAACTAGTTATTATTTGGTGTGATTCAAAATATTAGAATACGATGTAACCCCTATAAAAAATATATTTTTTGGGGTTGATCCCAAGGTGTTGTCTAGGTATTATAGAAGATATATCTGTTGAGTACTAATGAGGTAATATGACACATATAGTGAGATATGGGATCTATTATTTTATTTTAGTTGGTCCCTATTATTTGTTCATTTATTTATATTTTTGTTGGATTATTTTTTAGTTTATATATTTTTCTCCTTTCCTATAATTCCTCGATATAGAGGTCACTCAACAATGCATGAGGATATGGTTCTATATGACTGATGGAACACATACCAATCAAAAAGAGGTTGTCGACTAGTGATAAGGAAATAATCCATATCCTAAGGATTCAATACCACCAAATCATTAGAGAAAAAAATAAAAATAACCAAATAATATATATAAAAAACCATTGAATTTTTATAAATTATAAAATCAAAATGTTATAAAAAATATCCTATGAGGAATCATATATTAAAAAAACAATTAATAACCCAATGGGTGAATTAAATATAAAACATTAATAAAAGAGAAAAATTACACAACCAACCCAACTAATATCTTCTTGTATTAGCAAAAACCAACCTATACATACCCCTTAATATACTCCTTCTATATCAATGAAGCATCTATAACTAAACTTGAAAGAATATATAATCTAGGAATCTATGATTAAGTGTGATTTAAAAATCATAGTATGGTCATAATGTAATGTACCATCCTAGTGACCACTAAATTCGGTGAACCAGGTCAGGTCACCACATGAACTTAGGTGCACCTCCATGTATTCTAGATGATTCTAACTAGCATCATGGATCTATAGAGATTATTTGGGGAGACTATATCGACGTAAAAGATTAAATACATATAATAAATAATACCAATAGATGTAATAACCATCAGGAAAAATAAATAGATAACATAGGATATAATCTAAAAATTAACCAAGTAACACATGATATAACAATCAGATTAATTTACTATGCACCAGGTTGTCATACAAATAAAATCACCAAATGAAAAACATAAAAAAAGATCCCAAACATAGACATGAGTCTCAATTCAGTCCTAACAAACCATTCTTCTAACCAAAATCCTTTTCATAAATCAAAAACTAGGTCCATATCATGATCTTTTTGTAGAATACAAGTACCATCTTCATGTGTACTGAAGTTCATTGGAGGCCTGAGTAAGGTGTGAGTTCAAATCAGTAAACCACCACCAAAAGTATATAAATCCATATGATATATCTAAAATAGTTCATGTAGAAAAATAAATGTGTGTTAAATTAATATATATAATGGAACATGTTTTACAGTTATTTTTTAAAAAAAGTCATTTACATATTTAAGTTCATTCAAAACATCCTCAAAGGAAACAACCATTTTATTTCACAGGGGATTTCATTTATCCACTACATTAATCCAGTGTTCCCTAGAGTAATAGTATAGGTACCCAAACCACATATCAAATGGGTCATAGGTTTTCAATCAAGGATCCTCGATCCAAAAAAATAATAGGGATCTGGTATGTCATATCTTGTTATCCCAACAACTATTTCACAAGTCAGAAAAAATAGAACATCCCTCCCTGAATCCAACTGAGACATAGAACAGCATGTATGAACATCCCAACCATGATATTGAACTCCATTTTCATACCATTGGGTTCAATAGAGTCATTCCTTCCACCAAAAAACAAATTTGAATAGGGTCTCTTGGAGAATCTGTCTGGCCTGCCCAATACTAAGGAGTGGAATGTTAGTCAAACATCCCAAACCATTAATCACATGTTATAAAATGTGGAGCATTATTACATGGATCTAATCAGGACTTGGTAAGTTATTTCTAACCATCCCCAACCATTCCATTATCAATCATATCAATATTAATCACATAATTTAACAATATTAGTATCATTAATCACTCTTCATTTAACATGGCCCTAATAGACCGTTAAAATAAAATACATCTCATTAAGACCCATCCCTATTTCACAATATCAAAAAATCACTTGATTTTTTTTAAAACTACATTTAAACTAGGGTATTTCTCTTTAATATCAAAGCATTAAGCCCACCCATTCTCATCCATTCATTAAAAGAAACCAATATGTATTTCCATCAATTATAATGCACGAGCACAACACAAACACAATTTGAAATCAAATAAGAACCACTTTTTTAAAAACATCAAGGTCAATAAATCAGTAAAAAAATTCACTCAATTTTCAAACACCATTTCCATGATTAGAAACCAATCCATATAAAAATCCAATACACTTCATTTAAACCATTTCAAAATACACTTAGGAATTTAATAAAATCTAGCATATAAAATTTCAATTATCCATTTATCTAATCACATGTACCAAACTAAAATTACAAACCCATTCCCTTTATAATTAACCTATATCCACTTTTAAAAAAATAATTTCACCATTTCAAAGATTTTTCTTACCCCATGGATAGCCCTCTATCTATTGTCAAATATCCAATAGAACCAACAGGGCATGTAAAGGGTCCCACACCTCACATAAATACACAAATTACTATCTTTGTCCAATTAAATAAATAATCGTCCATTAAAAACATATATAAACTATATACACATTTGAAAACATCAAGACTATGGTGAAATGCATAAATAAAACCAACTAAAAAATCATATATTGTAACTTGTCAAAACACAACACTTTATTCAAACTAAACATGCCACAAACACTATGTTGAATAATACCAAAGAAAAATAAGGGTTTATGTATTCATAATAATAGAAATATACCTCCATGTATATTCTAGAAAATGGAAGGAAACAGAGCATTAGACTCACCCAGAGCTTCAATCCCCACCCAAATAGTGCTCCAAATGGCCATGAAACGAGAGAGTATCATCCATAGAAGAGGGATAAGCTCCATGTTCATCCCCAAAGATATAGGGGGTAGAATGGGGAGAAATTTGGGGAATAATTATTTATTAATATGAGGTAAAAATGGAATTTTTCCATCTTTAATAGGTGGAGGGTTTGGCTACATGGTTGGCTAAATTGTGATCTAACTCTGTGCCTCCCTTGGTCCATGAGGGAACAAGGGAACATGGTCTAGCTACACACCTGCATAGTTTTTCAAACCATGAGATGGTTGGGTGATTGCCACTTTTTGATGGAACATCAAGATTCACATTCTCTGGGGACACCTAGCATGGTTTCCCTAACAATACACACCCATCTTACAAACTGCAAAGAAATAGTGCATGAATATTACTAACTATAAACCAACTATACTCTCAGCAATGTTTTTGCCCTTTTTTAACTTCTCCATGACATGAAACCCTGCGACACCCTCAATACGTTCCTACTCTCATGAAACATTATATAAACCTATGATTTTAAATGTGATGTACCTTATCTCGAGGTCATGATCATACAAACTCCCCACCTTATAACAGCTCATCCGAAAGTTTCTTCCCCCTGCATCGCCAAGCTACCCAGATAGCTATTGGACCCAAAAATCCCATTATAAACTATCATCTCCTATTTATCCACTTAAAAATGATTATTCCATCAAAATTCATAGACCATGTAAACATTCCCACCATAAGGAATTTTCCCTTCATGATCTACAACTCAAACTTGATTCTCCTAAATGGACTTATCAACCTTAACTCAAAACTTTCCACGCTAATCAAAAAAACATCTCAATTCATTGGGAATCACCATTAGTATCATGTTTTTAACTAACCACATCCTCTTTCCTATTTCAGTCCACAAATCAAGAACTAAATACCTAATCCCCCATCCGAACACTCGAATCACAACCACAAAACAACACTAATATCAAGATTTGAGACGAACAAAAATTGATCCAATGCCCATTTCCAAAAACCAAACACCATGATGGATTTTTTCCAAGCCAGAACAACCCAAAACACCCATGACTTCAAGAATTAACCAATTTCCTATTATGGTTCTCCCTACCATAAGATTCAACTCATGACCACCAAGTTGTTATGTTTGGAACCTCCATCCCCAAAAAAGGACTACTACAACCTTGAAATAAAACCCTAAAATGTACCCACCTTATTCCCCAACTCACTACACCCAAATATCCAATATAATCATCCTGCCTTTACATTAGAACCACCTAGAATAGACGCACCTCCACCATCATTACACAAACTAAAGACAACTTAGTCTCCCTTAAAGCATGCTTCCATTCCTGAATGCACATTTCATTTCAGAACCTTAACTGATGGGGGATAGTAACTCACCATGTCGATTCCTCTAACCAATCCATGTAGGACCATACCAAACCAACTAGTTCCAGAATACCCAACTCTCAGTATTGGCACGTTTCCACCTCACCTAGCTATGGTTTCTTTTCCCTAGGTCACAATATTTTATCTAAACACACCTTTTAGATTCCATTACCACCTCTCATTAATATTACATCACCCATCCTCCATTTCACAAAAACCATCATACTGACTCACTACACCCATCAACATTAATAACATAGGATTCTAATATCACATTTGGAAACACCTCAAGTCCCACTCCAAATCTCAATATTATCATCAACTACATATATGGACCACATGGACTTCCCTCAAGAATCCAAAAATATGCCTCAAAGGTATCTCATTGTCATCTCAATTCCATCATGTCCTACCCATGGCCTACTCCTTATATCTACAACTTTAATATCCCTACCCATCCAAACAATCTCATGGGTTGCCTTAAATGGTCTAAAAACACAAACACCCTATAATAGTGTCACATAAAGTAAGGCTACTGGATCTACCCCAATCCATACACATAAACTTCCAACAAGTATCCCCTCATGGGGCAATGCTCCTACCCCCATCCAATAACTCATTTTTTCAAATACAACCAATCAATCATTTACCCTTGATTCCACACCCATAACTACACAACCACCATAAACTATAACACCATAAATACTCCTATTTGAATGTCTAACACAAAACCCACATAGGGTACAACATCCAAATTACTTGAGAGAATCTCTGGAAACAAAGGTTATAACCCTACAATAGGAGAAAAATCAGCATCCCTTTAACAACATAAAAAATCCTAGGAAAGCCCCATGACCCATAACCAAGGTCTCAAAAAGGTAACTCTCAATCCCAAAAACCCATTAAATGTTCCACATAAACAATATAAAGGATACTAATTACCCATATCAAAAGGATCCATCATTTAAATTTTCAATTTTTATTAATCGCCACACATTAAAACCAAAGGAATATCATTTCAAAACCTTCAATTTTAGATTCCAAAAGATTTACACTTTTAAAAACATTTTTATTTACTAAAACATATATAAAACCCCTCATTGCTTAAAATTAAATTTGACAAAATATTTCAATTAACAAAAAATTCAAGATAGATCAATAGGAATGAACCAAAGATAGAAAGTTCCCTACTAGCCTATGATTTCAAGAAATCTATCCCTCATAAGCAACATAGGGGTGAATTGTCTAACCTATGTGCCTTGCATGATGAATAAACCCACACAACCTCTCTTGTCATATTAGTTCAAGACATAAAAACTCAAAATCAAAGAACATCGTATCCATGTGCACCACTCAAGGTGGAAATATCAATCAATTGTAAAAGAACAAAACAAAAATTCAATTCCAACCCCTATAAAAATGTGTTTTTATTCATATGTGGGGATTGATGCACCCATGAATGAGCTTATTATAAATCCTTGACAGGATTCCAGTATCATGTCTACCGTACCCTCTATAGTAATAAAATAGAAATAACCATTGATACCACTTTATAATGTCCATAGCTAGTGGCCACTAAATGTGATTCCCCAGGATGGGTCTCCAACTGACATTAGGTACACATCCTCGTATGCTAGAGGCTTTTAACTAACATAACAGGTCTATAGTGATGAATTTGGGAGACTATACCCACATATCTTAGTAAATCTATAGAATATATATTACCAATAGATGTAATTAAAACTGAGAACAATAAATGGACTGCATATTAAAGAATCTAAAAAATAACAATGTAACACATGCTATGATAATATAATGAATATAAAACATTTCAAGATGTCATACAATTAAAATCACCAAAAATGAAACTTCCAAAAAGATCATGAACAATGAACCATGTTCCAACCTATTCCTAATTTCCCATTCACCAAACCAACATCTCATGCATATACCAATCACAATATCCCTACCGTGAACCTTCAATAGCAAGCAAGTAGCATATAATAGAGTATCCAAGTTCCATGGCCACCCGAGAAGGGTGTGAGTAAAAATAAGTAGGCCACCAATATTAGAATCAAATGTAATAGCCGGTATTTACAATAATTCATCAAGATAAATTAATTTTTAGTATATAATGATGCAGTAAGGGAATATGTTTTACACTTCATTGTTTTTAAATTTTCATTTACATATAAATAATATACCATAACATCGCCATGGGAAACTAACATTTTATTTGGAATGGGATTTGATTTATCCATTACCTTAATCCCATGTGACCCAAAGCATCAGTCTTGCTACCAATACCATATATCATAGGGGTCATGAGTGGGAAATGTAGGAGGCTCTATCCGAGAATCAAATTGGGATCTAGTACATACTACATGGCCATCCCAACCACTTGGTCACAAGTCAAAAAACGTGGTGATTAAGTCAATCAAACAAAATTTTATCTAGAATTCCAATACCAACCATCCCAACATTGATCTTTAACACTATGTATGTATCATTGGGATTAGAACCATCAATCATTCCCCTAAAAAAGACAATGCACAAGAGTGTTTGGAGCATCGGTCGAGTCCTCCCAAAACTGGGGGGTGGAGAATAAGACCCACATCCTAAACAATTTGCCAAAGTTTGGAAAAGAAGGACCATCAGTCCATGAATCCAAATAGAACATGCCATTCCATGTCTGACCATCATCAACCATTCCATTACAAGCCATTTCCATCTTAGTTACATGATCTAAAAATTTCATTTCATTAATTATTCTACATTTTCCATGGTCCCAATATATATTTAAAATAAAATACATCACTTTAATACCCAAAACCACTTAATATTTTCATAAAACCATTTGAATAATTTTGAAATATTCATTAAATAAGGGACATTCTATTTAACATAAAATCAATTACAGGGCTACCCATTACCTTCCATTCATTAAAAGAAACTACCATGACATTCCCACACAAATAAACCAGACACAAAACACAAAAACCATACTAAATAAAATAAGAACAAAATTTTATTATACTTTGATGTCAAAATATCCTTTCAAAAACTTCCCTCAATTTCAAAACTCCATTTTCTTCATTGAAAACCAAACCGAATAAAATTCAAAAACAAATTGTTTAAAACATTTCAAAATACTCATAGTCATTCCATAAAAACTAGAATATAAATATTTCGATTAACCCTTCAACCAAAACCATATAAAAAATTACAATACACAACCCATTACCTTCATAATTTACATATCTATACATTTTCTAACTCATTTTACCATTTCAAGGATTTGGAATATCCCATTGGTAGCCCTCGGCCCAGTGTAAAATCACCAACAGACCCTATAGTTTCTGTTAAAGGTCTCACACCACACATTAGTTCGAAAATTACATTCTTTATCCTATGATATAAAAACATATTGTAAGAAATTATAAAAACAATATACAGAAATTAAGACATCAAGACTGTGGGAAAATCTTATAGACCACCCACTTCAAGCATATTGATAGTTACCTGTCTAAAAATACCATTGATTTTAAATACACTTTCCACAAAAACTAAGATGAAGAAAAACTTAAAAAATTAGGGATTCAAAATGGGAGAAAACACTACACCAATCCTCTTCTAGAAAATAGAAGGAAACTGATCATTAAACTCATCCAAAGCTTCAATATGGACCAAACGATGCACCAAATATCTAAGAAATGAACTATAATCATACATGGTTTAAAAAAACATCTTCTAGATGTGAAATCACCAATGTCCAAGATGATATTAAACAGAATGATCTCTTGGGACACCCCATAAAGATTTCCTAACCATGTGCACCCCTCATACAGGTTATATGGTTATGGTGCATGATTACTGCTAACTTTCTCCCAACCCTGTTCTCAAAACAGTTTGGCCTATATTACCACATTTTTATGAACCGAACCACTAGGACACCCTTGGGTCCTTTTTTACTATTGGATAACATTATATAAACAAAAAATTATAATTGGTACATACCATATATAAATTTTGAGATCTTACACTTACGACATTCCTGTATCATACACCATCATATATGTGCATTCATAAGGAAATAAACATGTCTCAGAAGTTATTTTCAACTAATTTTATAAACAAACTACCATGACTCTATACGACTTAGATCATTGTAATATAAAGAATAAACCATTAAATATGGTCATATCTACATTAGTTCTTTGACATAATCCATTTTTTCCTCACCTAATGATTTCATCAAACCCGTAACCACATCCTGACACATACGTAAAGGCTCTAAGTAAGAAATCTTCTATGAACTCAACCCACTACTTAGAAAAAAATAAATTATCCATCGTTAAAATAATAAAAATATACATTATCACTAAATTTGGGGTTCATCGTCTATATATCACATCATTTGATGACCAACTGTCTTAGTTGGGTGTTTTGTTGCCATGAATCTAGCTTATCCAAGGAAAGGTATGACATGAATACCCCAGCCAATTCATTGAGATTTCAACATAATTTATTGAATCCTTCTAACATAGGGCAAGTAAATGACTCAGGATCCTCTCAACCACTGTGTTCATCACCAATCATAATCACATGTAACACATGTAGGGCCCACAATATGCCAAAATACTCATAAGATCATCATTAAAAATCTGGTCACTTTATTCATGCTCTTTACCATAAAATAAATCCCATAATATCTTATTGGGTGTATTCAATGTCCTCATGACCCATCCTGGTATCTACTCATCAATAAAAAGTTTCCCCTCTGACCCAATAGTGGCAGCACAACCTGTTGGTTTTTCCGATCCAGACCACATTAACTCGACAAATCCTTACTTCAGATTTCTCACTTTGGTCAAAACTTACATCACTCTACGAAGATACCTCAAAAAACTACTTAGAATAAAATTATCTCTAGTTCACCCCATCTTGGGGCAAAGGACGTTACAAAATCATAAATCTATCCATGATTTTTATCAACCCTTGAGAGGGTGCTACTCCTTAAGTGTGAGATTTACACCATCTCGCCCTTCCCAGAAGGCCTAAGCCTCTTGATAAAAACTGATCTGACCTAGGGGAAATAAAATAAGGATAAAAAAATCATATATAATGTCATGTTTCCACCCATGGTCTCTTATCATATCAATGGTACCCTTTCCCCTTAGAGATGTAGTTCTTGGGAGTTCCCAATCCTCTCACAGAAAAAATTAAATTTATCCCAGGCATAGGAGGAATAACCCCATCTTATCTCTTCCTCTCACCCACTTTTGGTATGTACCCACTCTACCTAAAAAATGAACTTTCATGAATGAAACAAATCATGCATAACAGAAATATGGAGATATTAAAGGAGCCTCGTACCTCTGAAATGGAGTTACTATGGTTATTTCACTCCATTGTGGCCCATGAAACCATGTATATACCTCTCCCAATCTTGTACTGCCACCCAAGATCCAATATAACAAAATAGAAAATAAATAATTTACTATAAAAAATATATTTAATTATATATTTTAAAAAAATTGAATAACCATTGAAGAACTCATTGGACATTTGTATTGAACTGATATGTCATAAAAACCATAGTCATTTATCCTATTAGGTCCTCTATCTACAAAGAAACATGAAATAACCATCATCCTCAATAAATTAAACCAAGATCCATTAGAACTAATGCTAAAACCTAACCAAAATTGAGTTGAATTAGAGGTCTAGGAACAAGGGACATAGAATGGAAGTGGAGTGGACCCTCACCTATGATCAATGCATAAACAAATAAAGAACCATCAATTATAAGGGGGATAAAATGATGAATTACATGAGGGATAAATGGATGCAAATGGAATTCTCCTATATACCCAAACTCTTAAAATTTGTGGTACAATATTTTAGAAATGATGATATTTTCACTAGGTAAATCACAAACCCAACACTAGTTCATGACATGAAAAAGGAGGTTCATGACATTAAAACCTTCTGGAAGGGGGCTGCAAACCTCATATTGACTCATTAGTGGAGTGATCACACAATTCACAACATGAAATGTTAATGTTGAGTAAACCATCTCTAAATAACCCCCATTAATGGTATGAACTAATGATAAAATTTTGAATGGAATACTAAAGTGGTCATTTCCCAAATATGTGAATGTATTATTCATGATGTCAATGTCCCATACATGATATGAAAATTTTCCTAAGGGCGTTGGTCACATGAAACTGGATTCAAGGAATTCATAACCAACATAAGTTTCATCAACCCACATGTAAGGGAACCATTCACAATATGAAATCATTATGTTAGGGTCCTCCCATTATCCAAAAACCTTCTACACTATGAGGCATTATTTGGGGATAAAATATTTAATTTAGCAGGAATTGATGTTGGGAAACATTGTTAATGTTGTGGAAAACTTTAAACTAATGAATTCACTATCCAGTTCACCATAACCCTTCCCCAATGCTCTACCAAGCACCTGAACCTCCAACAAGAACTCGTTACACATCCAAGAACATCCTCTTAAGATTTTATGACACACATATTCATAATTATAATAATAAATTATTGAAAGAAAGAATCCCCATATAAATAAATCAAAGTCTCCCATGGATGGTAAGGCCACAAAAAATCAAGGATTGTTACAAACTCCACACTATATAGCATCCCACCATCGAGAAACTGTAGTAGTTTTCCAATGTTCAAACCTCACCTAACCTTCTTTTCAATTTTTCAGGGAAGTTCTATGTTCCACATAAAAATTCCATCCAAACATATATTGTACACCTCCAAACAATATAGTGAAATATTTAAAAGAAGTCGAGTAACTCACTCACCACTGAATCCAACTTATACACTAATATGGTTCTCACTGACACACACAAATCCTACAACACTAGTTTTTCATCAACAAATTGATCCTCGGGCCTATGGGGCTCCCCCCCCCCCCTTAATTCTCTACTCATAATCATTACTTACATACCACAATTCTCCCACCTTGAAATGACCTACTTAAAATTATTTTCTACAAGTCTTATGACCTACTAAATGAATTCTAAAGAACTCTCCTAATTCAGTATCCTTCTCACTATATCCAACTCCATGCCAATATTTTTATGGGTCATCACATAGTTGAATTTTCTATAAAACAATATATTTTACCCAATGATGTTTCATCACCTAGACCAATGATGATTCTATAAAACTATATAAAATCATAAGACCATATAAGAACCCACATTGAATCCATCCACCACCACATCTACAAATTAAAACCATAATTTTATAATGAAGAATATATTCGTGTATATTACTACACACCAAAATCATGGTTACTCCTCAACCTTACACCGATCAGCCTAAGTGCACCCACGACCCATTTTACCTAAAGTTTATTCTCCCACAACTAATCCATTATTCCCAACCATAAGAGTACAACTTTTTCTCTCTATCAAATCAACCACTAGTATCCACAACCCCTGATTTCTTCATTACCAAATGAAAATGATTTGATGTGGTAATCCTACTCTTACCTGAGCACCAATATAAAACTTCATCCACTGCCTCCCATTTCTGATTCATTCGTAATGATTTCTTTAACATTCAATAATCCACTTAAAATATGTATCACATCCTCAAATAGTTAATTATGATATCCCCACCACTGGTCTTACCTTAAAACACAACTTAAGAAATGACACAATTCTGTTCTATTAGAACGCCTATTTAAGAACATCTATATTAATATGAAAAACCCATACCACAAAACTCATGATCATTTCACCACCAAACTACCACCACAATGTCGTTGTGGTTCATCCACACCCTAAAAATTCTCAACATCCCCGCACAAGACCCATTCATCGATACACAACACAATTGGGCACCACATGTAACCAAATCACACCTTCCCATACACAATAATTCTTTTTGTAGAAAAGCAATTTCGTTTCTCACTCTCTTCCTCAAGGTTTATTGTTCCTTAAAAAACCATCGATGGGTTCCTAATCTCTATATAACTCGATCTCTCATGGGAATAATTCCTATATTTTTTTATAAAAAATGATCACATAACTAGACACATAATCCCAAGAGTTTCATACCACATAAACTAGGATCATGTGATTTTTCCAAATACCATAAACATCATATAGATCATTCTCACCCTATATCCTAATGAATCTAAATCATGCTAAAACTATCCATATGATCACTAACTACATTGTTTTCCTTCACAAAATTATGATCCTACACCCAATTATCTTGTAGTATCCATAACCAATGGTACTAGAATTAAACCGATCCCTCCCTATCATCTAGACTCAGTAATATGAACTATCCATTCAGAATAATTTCCTCTACCCTCTGAGGTTATCCATATAAAAAACCAAAACTATTAAGTATATTTATATAATGAATCATTATGAGAAGCTCCATATAGGTTATTGTTGAAAATTTATGTAATTGAACCCCATACTCAAGTATACCCATTCCCATTCATAGATAATTTCTCAAGAACACCATGCATTCATAAAACTATCACTAAGGAATCCAATGATGACACTATAGTGACTCATGCATTTCATACATAGATAATTCATCATTTTTTTATTAATATTCATTACATTACACAAACTCATGCCTAAGAGAAGTAATAGATACATGTCATTAAAAACTTGTAATCTCAATAAATTAGTCTATATGTGAACTAAATCATCACAAAATATGATATTCATAACTAGAACCCTTCTTAGAAATATCATATAGAATACATTTCCCCATTACCCGGGGTATGTGAACGTAAGAAAGCGTGACCTAAGATTCTCATTAAGTGTAATAAAGAGAGATAAATAATCATTACATGAACATATGGTAATGAGAAAATGATCATAATATTTTAAAACCATACCCTCCATTTAAAAGATCAAAATCTTGAATCATGGAATAGAGATTTGAAGTTTATAAGACATGAATCAATGGGAATAAATGAACATAATACATAACATCATAAAATTGGAATAAATAATATATTTTTGGAAAACACATTAGTCTATAAATTCATTTCCATATCATTCAAGGAACACTACCATGTCTATCATAGTGGAATGTGTTATCTCTCCAAACCATCATTGTAATCAAGGGTCACACCCAAGATCATCAAAGAGGAAATAATCCATTACTAAACTGAGTTCAAAACACATTAATTTCATATATCTCTCTTGATATATAAATCATTACCCAATCTATTGGAGTGTGATATATTCCCCACCCATCACATAATGAAAATAATATGTATGTGTTCTATAAGATCATAAAACAATCATCATATCATAGCACATGAAATGAAATGGGTTTGAAAAACATCTAATAATTTCATAAAATTTTGAAAATTGAAAATTTTTGCAATCATATCATCACATAATAACCTATGGAAAGGGAATTGGGGTTCATATAATTTTTTCATGATATAAGTCATGGATGGAAAACATGTTTCATAGTTGTCATGTCATCGAAAAAATAAACCATTTAGAGAGGGAATAATAATTGTATCATTGGGTCATATCCATAGTAAATAATATTTAACATGAACAAATTTCATCTAAGATGGAACATGAATTTGATCAATCATTTAAAGCATTTCTTAATGGAATCATCTTTTACACTTCAAAAAAAGAACTATAAAACATAACTCATTATTAATTTTTTTTATTTTCAAATAAATTTTAACAAATATAAATAAATATTTGAATAAAATGTCTTTCATGATGATGGGATTTTTTTATCATTTCATGCATGTTAAAATAAAAATTCCTCAAAAAATTTCAGTAAAATCGAACTGATCATTTTTTTTGGAAACAAATGAATATTTCATTAAAAAATAATTAATAATAAGTAAAACAAGTGTAAAAATATATTTAATAAATAATTTTAAAAATGTAAAAAATATATTTGAAAAAATTTGTAGAAAATATTTTTTTTGGAAGAAAAGGGGGTTTGGAACGAAGAGAGAAATAAATATGAGTTTTCTTAAAAACCATCTTTTGAACACCTAGGTACATAAAGAGATGAAAATTAAAGAAAGACATGTATTATCATAAACTAAACATAGGATGAGAAAATTAATGTTATTATAGAGGGTTCAATAATAGTATTTCATCATCAGAAGTATAAACATATACAATCCTGATAAATGATGAGATTGTATGATAAAATTATTACCACATTGGTAACATTGAATCGTAAAACCCGTGAAGGAATAAATAAAGTTAAACATAAAATATTGTGTGGATAAATAATTTCATGACACTATATCTCAATGGTTCTATAAATACACCTTGTGAACTAATATAGTTGAATAAAATAATGTACATTTCTAAGAAGGAATATTGAAACAAAATCCATTAAGTCATGACTTATTTTCTATATATTCAAACCTCATATATAATAAATATAATTTTATTACTCATATTATAGGAAAATATTTCTATATATAATACCACAAATTATTTTCTTATGACCTTTAATTACCTATTTATTTATAATTACCTGTTATATTTACATTTCAGGCATTAACCACTTTTTTTTCAAATATGTTATGATTTTTAATTTTTGTTAATATTATTTTTATCATGGTTCCATCATATCCATATATTTATCTATGATATAAGTATAATATATATTCATTATATATATATTTATAGTAATCTTAAAAAAAGATATAAAAAAAATACACTGATCATGGAGACGGTAGGTTGTTCGTATGCATAAATGTTATTTCAATTTTCTTTTCATATTGAATGAAATAAAATTAAATGATAAAATGTCATTTTAGAATAATTTTAATATCATATATGTAAAAAAATGTTCATTAAAACTATACTTGTAAGCTTCTGTGTAAATCATGAATGAATCCCATCACTGCATGAGGCGGTAGTCCGCCAAACACACGAGGGATGTTATCTTATTCCCAAAAAATGGAAATAATAAATTAATATGTGATATAAAAATTCTAGAATAATAAAAATATCATAAATATCATATATATACAATAAATAATTCATTATGTCCAACCGTGAGAACTGGTAATGGAAAAATGAATGACATCGGTTCACGATGTGGTAACCCACCGTACACAAGAATGATGATTTTATAACCAATTTAATGGAATTGGAGATGATTGCAGGTCATGTATTTAACACAAAAATATTTTAGTATATTGAATATAATGAGTTCATTATATTAGTATAGTATAATAATAACTGATGTTTGTGTAGGATGAAATAAAAAAAAAATGCTTGTTGTTGAAAGTTACCTCTTCTTCAGGACCCCTCATTAGGTTTTTACCAAAAGCCTTCTTAGTTTGCATTTATATGAAAATAATTCATCTAGGATGAAAGGAGTGATGTTAGTAAGAAATTTGGATAGGTTTTTTCTGAAAAATGTGGTTTAAGGGATTGAATATGGAAGATAGAGGGTGTCCTTTTATAATTGGGGTGATTGGAACACTTATATTTTTTTCAGAAATAAAAAGGTAAGCCAGGTTTTCATATTACACAAGGGTAAGCAATGGCTCAAATTCAATTTTTAAACAATAAAAGGTATAAATATATCTAAATAATAGATATTATAATATTGGTGTCATTTTAATACTTATCATTTTATTTTAACACGTGGTAAACCCCTTTTTTCCTTTAACACTGGAAATAATTTTTATTGTTCTTACTATTCATTTTGACCAAAATTAATTTTTACCTTATTAGATAATATAAACTAAAATGATTATAAACATAGAATCCATTTTTCTAAATTTTATTCATTGACGTTGGAAAAGTTTATTTAATGTTATTCATGCAGACGCGATGAGAATGTGAGGGTTCAAAGAGAGAATGTTTAAAGATTTGAATTGTTTTTATATTGAAATTAAATATGAATTAATTATAATGATTTCAAAAAGTTACAGGAGTAATTTATCTTATTATTTTAATACATATAATGGTACAAAGAATTATTTATCCATGCACCACTGATTGAAATGCAAGGAGTATGGCCATTATTCTAACCAATTCCCAAATCTAGAGGTTAATGACAATGATCGACGTCGTCAAACTCTTAAGATGAGAGAAAAATGGATAGATCATGTGATAACTATTTCTGATGAGGGGTATGATAACATTAATTTGAATAGTACACTTACCATAAAATATATAAATTCTAATGACATATTTTACTCTAGATCTACCCATTCTATCATATATAATGAATATGATAAGAGTATCTGGATTCCTCCCAAAAGATTAGATGTAGAATTAGCAGTGAAAACTCTTAATGGTAGACTTATCACAACTCAAGTATATTATTCCTCAAGGGTTGATATTTTTGTAATATTATCCTTCATCCTTTGGTTTAATTTGATATTATCCTAGTCATGGATTGTATTTTTCTACATAAATCATACATCAATTATCGATGAAGGGAAGTAATGTTTGATATTAAAAACAATCATATGATCATTAATAAATGTGACGAAAAGTAGGAAAATCCGATGGAGATTTCATCCATTGTGTGGCTCTTAATTCCCATTTGGAATGGGTTTCTATCTAATGTGGTTGAGGAGAAACTTGACATTAATGATAGGCCTATTGTGAAAAAACAAATTGTCTTTCCAAAAGAGTTTCATAGTCTTCCATTAAAACATGAATTTCTTTCCTCTATAGAACACATACCTAGTTCCATAAGAATTTCAAAGACTCCCTATTTAATTTCCAAAATTGATTTATAGTAATTTAAGAAGAAACACCTAGAAAACCATGAATAAGGATTTATTCGACCAAGTGTCTCACGAAGGGGTGTACCTGTGCATTTTTTTAGAAGATATATAAACCATTGTATCTCTACATTGATTATCAGAAGATTGACAAGATCGGCATTAAGAAAAATTATCTGCATCATTGTATTGATTACTAGTTTAATCAATTGTGTGGTGCCCAATAATTTTGAAAGGTTGAAATACATTCTGGATATCATCAATTTAGTTTCATGAATGGAGATATATCTGATATATTATTTTATTCATGGTACAAACACTATCAATATATAGTGATTCCATTCAGTCTTGATAACTACCCCATTGTATTTTTTGATTTAATGAATAATTTATTTATATATTACATAGTTTTATTTTTGGTCTTCATTATAGATGATATTATTATCTACAAAAGGACAAAGAGTGAGCATGAAGATAACATGATAATTAAACAAAATGTTGGTCTAGACCAACCACGATGACTGAGATATGTAGTTTTCATGGATTATGTAAATATTATCATATTTTTTGACTGGTATCTCTTATTTTCTTGGATTATGTATATATTATCTAAATTTTATGGAGAATCTATCAGGACTACATAATCCTTTGAAAAAAATTTACTATAAAGGGATAAAAGATCCTCCTTACAGATGAATGTGAGGAAAATTTCAAGGAAGTGAAGAGAAGACTAATCATCACACATGTACTTACATTACCCTATATTTGAGAAGGGTTTTTAATCTTTGGTGATTAATTTATGAAGGGAGTGGGTTGTGTTCTAATGTTGTGTGTTATGGTTATAGCTTATCCATCATGAAAATTTATTATTCCTGAGAAAAATTACCAAACTAATGATTTAGAATTAGATGTAATTATTTTTTTCATTAAATATATGAAGGAATTATATTTATACATAAAAGTGTCATATATATACATATCCTAAAAGTTTAATGTATATATTCATGCATAAGGAGATGAATATGTTCCAAATATTATGGTTACAGATGATTAAATATTATGGTTACTTAATACATGACCACCATGGGAAATAGAACATGGTGGATGATACTCTGAGTCAAAAGGATCATTATTGTTCATCCATGATTAGGATTACAAAAGAACAATCATTTCTATATTTTAAAGGATGGATCTAGAAATAATGAAGGAGGGGGAAAATATTATCATTATCAATTTAATGTTCAACTATATATCCATGTGCATATAAAACATGTGCTGAAGGAGGATGTGGAGCTTCAAAAGCAGATAGAAATGTTCTTGAGTTTATCCTTGATCATGATATAAATATAAGGTTTTGGAATCATGTATGCATTCTGTCCACAATAGATATTAAGAAGGAATTTTTTCGGATGATCAAAGTTATTATTTCTCTATTCATTCTGGGTGTATGATGATTTATATATATTTAAAAGAGTTCTTCTCATTGGATGGAATGAAGTGTGATACCAAAAATTTTATATCCTGAGGATTGGTATGTCAAGAAGTTATGGTTGAAAAAAATATAAAGGAATGCTACATCCATTAAACATATCATATTGAAAATTGGAAAGCACCACCATGGATTTTCTCGTTGGACTCCCAAAAATGTCTAAAGTGAATAATGCTACATGGTTTATTGTAGATATCCTTATGAATTCATCAAATTTCATCAGTATTATACACGAATTCACACTGGATCAACATTATAGGATATATGTTAGGTAATTGGTTAGGTTGAATTTGGTAAAACATTTAATTGCGTCTGATCGAGATCAATGTTTTACCAAATAATTCTACGTAATCCTTTAGTATGATCATGATACAGAGTTGAGATTCAACACTAAGTATCTTCCCCGGACATATGGTCAGTCTTATAGAACAATTCAAAACCGTGAGGATATGTGGATATATTTTTATATTGATTTTGAATTTGTTTGATATCAAAACCTTCCACAAGTTTTGTTTTCTTACAAAAAAACATACACTCTACAATTCTTATGGATCCTTATGAATCCCTCTGTGGAATGAAATATAGCACTTCAACATGCTGGAATGATGATAGGGAATGAATATTTTCGGGACCCATAATAGATAATGTAATGACAGAGACAGTTAGAGCCATTTAGAATCACATCAAGGCATCCTAGAGATAGAAGAAAAGTTAGGATGATAATCACTAACATGATCTATAATTTGATGTTAATGAAAATGTGTTTCTATGATTTTCTCTGTGGAAGAAATTTATGATATTAATAAAGAAAGAAAAATTGAGCCCTAGGTATATCAATCCCTTTAAGATTCATAATCATATTAGGACTGTTTCTTATCGGTTGGTTATTCCACCAAAAAATTCTAAATTGCACAATTTGTTCCATGTATCTAACATGAGAGAGTATAAACCAAACCATTAAGATGTACTGAAGTAAGATATCATACCATAAGATAAATATCATTCTAATGTGGAATAGTCGATGGATAATCTTGACCATGTAGAGATGCTCTAGAATACACGAAATCTAACATGATGAATGATTTTTTTTATGAAACCACATGTTTTAGGAAGATGCAGGGGAACATAATGATATGATGTATTGAAAATATCCTAATTTTGTTTTATTAGAGTGGATACTTTTTCAGGAGAAATTTTTTTAAGGTGGGTATAATATAACATGATGTTGTTTTTAGGAATAATTGTTATTTTTTGTAAATTTAATTTGTTTTTATAGTTTTCATTACGCATAAAACCATGTTATGATTTTTTTGAATGAAACACTTGGTTATATTTCTTTACACATGACACTGAGTTTAAACAATACCCCAATATATATTATTTTTATAGTTATTTAAACAAGATGGTTATAACCTAATAATTAAAATTGGAGAGAAGAATATTAATAACTAATTTTAAAATTTTATGGCTAATTGTTTAATAGAATGAAAACATATTAATGAAAGTGTACTTAATTTTTATTAAAATATTTAGGTCATTTAAAAGTACTATTTTTTTTAAATTATTTAATCTTTTTTGTGAAAAATAAAAAAATAATTTTAAAAAATTTTAAAAAATTAATTTAATAAAATAAAATTATTTTTTATATCAGTGTTTCAAAATTTTCTTTGGGTGAAATTTTAGAATTTTTTTGAAATGTTTCATTTTTATAAATAGTGAAAATTAGTAAATTTTAATTAGAATTTTTATTTTCTCTTAATATATTTACAAATTTTAATTATGTATTAAATATTTTCTAAACTATAATGAGTTAAAATATAGATCTATTAATCCAATTTATGTCATTTTAATCAAATACAGATTGAATTTTGATATAGAAACTATTTAAAAATTGGATCATTTTCTCTTCAAAAACAGATATTCTTGTCACATCCGTAGGATTAATATTAAATTAATTTTTTCCAATTCTGTAAATAGATTTAGGAAAAATGGATTCCATATTAGGAGTCAATATAATTTATATTTTCTAATAATTTCAACATAATATTTTACCAAATTGAATAGTAAAAACATTAAAAATAATTTATTATGGTTAAGGTAAAAATTAGTTTACCTGGGGGTTAAATTAAAAATATAAGGGTTTAAAATAAGAAAAACAATCTAAAAACCCATTGGATGGAAATATTTATACCTTATATCTTATATTCTGTATAATGGTCCATTATTTGAGCCTTCTAACATGAAAAATGTGGGTGAAATTCTTTCTTTCAAAAATTAAATGTGTGCCACTCACCTCACATATAAAACGCCACCCCAACTCCACTTATTTTCACAACATAAAACACTTTTTAGTATACCAATAGGTTTTATAATTACTTCCAATCTTTCACCATCTAATCATTGAATCCTTGTGTTGGAAGAAATCTAATCTTTGATGAATTTTCGTGAAAATCTAAGGAAGATACACGAAAAAGAGGTAATGTTCATCAATGACCATTTTTTATTTCTTCATTGATATAGAAAAATTATTTTTAAAATATAATGATTTATAATCATAAATATATTACATATAATGATATTTTTGATGTTAATGTTATGACCTTCAATCATCTCCACATCCATAAAATGTGTTACAAAATCATCATTCGTGTGAATGGTGGACTACCACCTCGCAAACTATTGTCATTAATTTTCCATTAACACCTCCCAAGGAGTAAAATATTGATGGATTTATTCTTTATATATGATGATAGTGATATTTCTATACTTATTGAGTTATTATATGACACAAACATTCATACTTTCCATTTTATGGGAATGCGACCATGTTTCTTGTGTGTACGGAGGACTACCGCCTTTCGAAGCGACGTGATTATTTCATGCATAAAATTAAAGGTTTTATGAATGTTTTTTGTGAAAATACGTGATATATATATATGTAATATAATAATTTTTTAATTTTAATAAATCATTTACCTTTCCTTTATTCAATCATCCATGAAATCAAAAAATGTTTTTATGTGTACGTACGGCTTACCATCTCCATGAATGGTGTGTTTCATTTTCTATCACTAAATTTTATGTATTACTATAAATAAATTTATACAGATTAAATATGATATTTTCATCATTTATATAATTATTTATATGATTAAACTGTGATCAATGTAAGAGTACTAACAAAAACTATTCAAAACATATACAATAAACAAATAGGTTACTATCTTAAATGTAACATTAACATGGAATTTTCAATATGCAGTTAATAAAAAGTAATTAAAATAATATATTGTATGATATATATAAATATTTTTTTAATATATTTATTAATAACTTATATTTATTATACATGAGTTTTTAATGTGTAAAATAGAAGTCAAGACTTATGGTAATGGATATCTTGTACATCATTTTTTATATGGGAGACATGAAAATTCACCACTCATTTTTTGTGGTGTATATAATTCCCCTAGGACATGTTATATCAGGAATTTAAATATTTTAATGGAATTAAATGTATCATTTTAGGATATTTAAAATTATGTATTTTGATTCAAAATATTTGCAACATGTTAGGGTATTTTTGACTCAATATTCCTTCTTTGAGACATATGTAATTTTATGCATATATATCCTTTCACGAGGTGTATATTCAATACACTTGTCATGTAATATAAAGAATTTATTTATACTCATTATATTTTATGGTTCACATTATTTTATTCCAGGAAGTTTCTTATGATAAAAACATACTAATGTGGTAGTGATTTTATGTGAGAATCTCATATTTATTAAAATTATTTAGGATTATGTTTCTGATGATAAAATATTATAATACATCTGTCAATAAACTCATGAAAAATATTATAATCTGGTTATTCAAGATATTTTATACTGATATTATAGTTTACACTCTTTGGTACTTAAAATAATTGAGAAATTTTTTTTAATAAAACTATAAATTATTTATCTCTTTATTCAGAAACATTTTTTATTCCAAAAACATGTTTTCTAAAAAAAATCATTAAACTATTTTATTCATATCATATTTTTTAATGATATTTTTATTCATGTTTGAATTTCATAATAAATTATTTGAATTTAATCATCATGTCACTTTCAAAACAATGATTTTTTTTCATTTACTGAATATGTGAAAAAAATATTTGATTTAACAAGTAAAAAAATAATGAAACCTATTGTCTCCATGAACATTATTTTTTTTTTAAGATTCATTTTTATTTTTACAGGTTATTTAAAAAAAAAGTTTTTCAAAATTACATATGTTTAAAAATATGGGTTTTTAAATATGAAAGGATATTTTCGTCAAGAAATTTGTTTAATGATCAATCAAAATAATTCTCCCTATAAGATAACAATCTTTAATTTTACCTATGCCTAAATAGGGATAAGATCCCAGGATACCATTACTATTCATTATGTTATTGTTTATGTTTATGATGCCATGATGTTTTTGAAAAACATTTCACATCCATGGGTTATACCATGACTAAATTCCTATTATACCAACATATTTTTATGGGGTTTTCTTCGATAGAATGATGATATGACTATCAAACTAGTCACTTTTCCATAGGTTATGATATGATGAAATGATTATGAAACACATTTCATGTCATGGTTTATGAGATGAGGAATGTATTATGAACATGTGTCACACATATATATTATTTTCACTATTCCGTGGGTGATACCTATATATAACTCTAATTCATTAGATAAAAATTTATATCCCAAGAGATATATAGGGATATAATGAGCAGTGAGCCCAATTTAGTAAGGGACTTTAACTAGTATGATGGTCTTGGGAGTAAATCTTGACTACTGTGATAGTTTACATAGTGAACCCCGTGAATTAATTACAAAATTTTTTCATAAAATATCATGAGGATAAATAAATTTAATATATTAATAGATAAGTTGTTGTATATACCACTCCTGAAATAAAATAGGTGTATAAGATAACGTCTATTTAAAAGAGGGTAAATTGAGACAAAAACCCCATAACATGACTCTTGAATTCCTTCATACATGTTCAATATTCTTCTATAATAAAAATAATTTTATTATAAATATATTAAATAAAAATATTTATATATATCATAACATGTATGATTATCTTATGATATTTATTACCCATTTAATAACAATTTCATGTTAAAGTTACGTTTTGGGTAATAACCGTTGTGTTTTTCATATATGTTTTGATTTATTATTTTTCTTACTACTACTCTTATCATGGTTTCATCATATACATAATTTTAACCATGATATAATTATAATATATATTCAGTATATATGTATATATAATATTCTCTAAAATATAGAGATAGAAAATGAAATAAACTGTTCCAAGAGACAGTAGGTCATTCGTACACATGAAAATTGATTCCATTTTATTGATGTATTGAAATAAAAAATTCAAATGATATATTATCATTAAATAATCATTTTATATCATATATATCACATATCTTAATTAATAGTAATCTTATTATATTTCATGTAAATCCTTAATGAATCACATCGCTTCATGAGGCGGTAGTCCGTCGTACACACGAGCAACGTTATCGTAATCCCACAAAATGCAATGCCTGAAGGTATGTACGATTAAAATATGAGAATAATAATAATATCATATATATCATATATAAAAAATATCTCCAATTTTATTTCCAACCGAGATATTTTGTAATAAAAAAACAAATGACATTAGTTTCTGAGGTGGTAGTTCACCTAACACAGAAATGAATATTTCATAACTGATAGATGAAAGTTGGGGTAGTTTTAGGTCATTCACTTAACATAAAAAATACATACATATGGAATGTTATTATGATATTATATTATATGGTGAAGTACCCAGATCAGTGTGAAATCCCTGAGAGGGGGAGGGGAGGAATCATTGATCCCTTTTAACTTTTTACAAATTTATTATTTTGAATTAAACCACTATGGATGGTGAAACTCTCGATCCACTCTTCTTGTGTATCTTAGTCTTACCTGGAATGATGATTTAAATATAAAGTCATTGAACAAAAGTATTTACATGGTTCGATTAAAATACATACTCTTTATTGTGTTTTTTATTCTCCCCAACACAGAATCTCTACTATAATCATATGAATAATTACAATGGTCAATAAAGAGTTACACTATATATCTCCTAAATCCCAAATTAGGATATTTATATTGCATCTCATATTGTTACCATAGACCCACTGGCCAGCTCCAGAGTCTCACTGAAGTCTTCTGCTCTGGAGTCTCACAGGATACTCCTTGCTCCCGAGTCACATGAGAGTCAACTTCCTTTATGCTTTTGATTCTCTATATATTTATCTTATGCTCTTCCCCAACGATATTGTGGAATCAAACATTCCCATGCACCTACTAAATAATATTTAATAGCCTTAGGTAAGGTCTAGTGGACTTTATCAATGATACTGATCACTTTGTCTGATCAGTTTCCTTAGTGCAACAATGCTCGAGCAATTTTTTCTTCATCTGATGAAGACCTAAACTCATTTATATGTGTGAATATGGTGCAAAAACTTCTTCATGAATATTAATAGTAAAGAATGATATTTCACTATTTAAACTCTATCTATCTTCTTGAATTCTCTGCCACTATCAACTCTAATATAAGATCTTCTGTAATTCTCCTCGGCTTTAGTCTCAATTACTTCTCACGCATGAATGTGATTATGCAGGATTTCATGCATGTATAGTATGTATCTTTTCAACCAAACACTCAATGTTTTCTTATATTAATATTTTAGTTTCAATTTGTTTTTCTCATGCACTGTCCACTTTGTTTTATCAATCCATATTCACACACAATTCAATTTCAATTTTATATATCATGTATGTGTTTATGCATGTATTTCATTCAAACCTGAATGGGTGAAGTCTTTTGTGCACATGGCTGCCTCTTTTATTCTTCCCACATGTGAGTGTATGTATGCATTCACTAAACCTTCTTCTTTCAATTACTTTTCTTCACACAATCATGCACATCCTCAACTCCATCAAATAGTGACCTACGTGCATGCATGTACACACTTCCTACCTTCGTGATAGCCTCATAGGTTTTTTAATAAAAAAACAAACAAACCAGAGAGGGATATGTTGTTATGGATGTGTCTCGCAAACAAGGGAGGTGATACTCACCCTCCCAATATGTCCTCACGAACTAGTTCTTCACGAAGTAACTCAATAGTGCAAAGAACATGTTGAGTGATTTTCGGTTCCCTCTCCTTCACATAGGATTATCTCAAGAAGAAATTCCTTCCTCACGCAAGCAAGAGTTGTGGAGAGATTATCTGCATGGTGATCTATTCCTTCAAGAACAAGATCTTTCTCAATTTTCTTGAAACCAAACACTCGGTCTAAGGATCTCTATTTATATGTGATGATCACAATGTTTCTCCACATTCAAATCCCATAAAAATCATCATTTAAATCATCCCTATAAATATCCTCGAACATCATATTTGAAATATTTAAATGAAGGTAGAGATATACTTCATATATCACTTTTTTTTCTTTAGAACTTGGACTCCTCATTTCACTTGACAAAATTACAAGCAAGCAGTAAGAGTCGCATACAAATCATAACCACGAATTCCCAATCTCCATGACATGGCCTCGCACCTTCGATTTCTTGGGCCTTTATTCGATCCCAGTGTTTTTCTACATTCCTAAAAAGGAAATTGCATACATGGTATTGTGACATTTAGGTGATCATAATGAGGTGGAGTTTCTCTTCAATAGTGAGTGGAAGTGATATATCGGTGGTTCGGTTGTAGCTCTAATGTACAACAGTGTCGGGTGGTTGGAAGGTATAAGACGATGTTGTGGACATCCTAGTCCATTAGATCTTCCATGTTCAGATAAATATGGTAAATATTAGTTCATAAACCATGATTAGAACATGATTCCAAGATTTCACATGCGGTCAGATGGATGACTGTGATTGGGTCCATGATTTTAAAAAGACATCCCACATCAAACTGGAGATGCAGCTTCGTCGTGGTTTGTCAATAAATTCTTATTACACTCAACCCAGATTACTTATTCCCCCTCCATGTTAACTCCTAGTACCGCGTTCTCCTGTAGTCACACTCTAAACCCACCCTTCTCATCCCTTGGACCATACTATGCATAATATTACCCCCATGTTCTCTAGTGTTCTTACACAGGTCCCGCTCATATCTCTTGCGGGCTGACTCGTCTTTCCTCCCTTGGGGCATGGTCGACCGTCTGTCCCTCATGTGATATGGGGTTGAGGCCTCTAGTCATATTGGAAGGTTGGACAATATTTTTTATGTAAGCCAATTAAAAATGAACTTTCATAAGAACCAAATGTGCAATAAAATATAAATTTCATGGCCATTTTTCACTTCTTACATTTCAAACCCATGCATGCTATCTATTTTCCTCTTCCCATATTCCATTCAGAACATGAATTCCAAATCACTTTAATCATCTTCATTCATCCAACAATGGATGGATCTTTTATTCAACTCCTCATACATTGTAATACAATTCATGGAAACATTGCAGTAAACAATGTGTTATCCTTAACAGATGTCTTAGTCCATAAATATCAGCAAAATCAATTATCTTATTTTGTTCAAAAACTTCATCCAATTAGAATCTATTGGATGGATCTTCCAAATTAACCATGAAATAGAGTATTACTTGGGCTTCTTCAAATTTTGTATGAATGTTTTTCATTCTTTGAAACTTGTCATGTAACGTAGGACCATTTCAAAAAACGTCTTATTTTCTATAAATAATGATCAATCATGACATCCAACATGACATCCAATGTCATTTGATGAATAGTCATTCTACAATTATGTCAACTAACATAATTCATCATCAAAGTGGGCTCTTCATTGAGTCAATAACCATACATTAAGCATCGCCAATTCAATCATCATCCCCACATCAATCATTACCTTTCCATACACATATTGAAACATTACAGATAAAAAATTCAACACTATGGTCAAAAATCTTCCCCTTCTTATTTTGATTCCAATATCTCCTAAGAAAAATTTATAAGATTCGGTATGTGTGCCAATATTTTCCCCCTTATTGGAAACTCAAATTCAAAGGTTAATTAGGGACTGTTCAAAAAAATTTCCTCCTCCATTTAAAGAATATATTCTTTAATATTTTTTAGAGAGGGATGATGTCACATGGTATACATAGCAAAGAGACTTTAGTTAATCAACTCAAAGACTTATTGGGATATCCCAGTGTATAAAATAAGATATAGATAACCAAGTAATTCAATGTTTTCCATAAGTAACCATGTATGTGAAATAATTCTTAGAATGTATCAACACTTATCCAAGGGGTTGGAAATAATCATATTTATCAATGAATTGCTAAATCCTTCACATACTTCAAAATACATATTAAACAGTTCAAATTCAAAGAGAAAACTTCCCCTTAATCCTATCTTCTCATCAATCTAGCACTCCCCCTTAATTGACATGATAATTACAATTAAGAAAAACTGATGAAAGTGTGATTGAAATACATCAAGTTTCAACCTGTATATATGATATAAATATCGTGTTTTTTCATGAAATAATCCTTGATATTATCACCTTAATTTTTTCTCCCCCTCTAGGGGTGAAATAAAGTTGATTTAACATGGTTTATAATATCATCATATAATCTTCAGGATAATCATGTTGATGATTTTCTACTGTGGAATATTCCAATTATATACCAAATCATGAATAATCAGTTCAATTTGTTTTTCTCCACATTGTTAATTCTATTCTCATCTAAAGAATGACCTTCACCTTCAATTCCCTACAATGTAAGAACACATAAACAAAAAAAGTATAATTGATTAAGATGTAAAACATGTGATCTTCTTAATATAAGCTACATGGCTATGAATTTCCTCTCAACCCAATAACTCCTTTCTTTGTAGAACTAATGTGTTTGGTACTATGCATGATGGTGTCACCTCTCCATTTAACATTTATATCTTTTATTGTCATCATGGACCCTTTACATCCATTCACCTTCATCGTGTGTGTATTTGTTGTCCTTAATTATTCCAATAGTGAAATAGCTTCCACCGGTGCATGTTTTTTTCTTTTAAATATCTCGATTTGAGCTAATAAAAGAGTTATACATTTGTTTCCATTATGCCTAACCTTCTTATATAAATATGCCTTTCCACTTCTTTTGGAATATTCTTCAGATGTTATTTGACTACAGACTGAAGATCACTGATTTATCTATCATCATCATAGCTTGACTAGGATTCATTAGAAGAGTCATAATAATAAAATGAATTGTCACATTTTTTACCCTCTATATAAACTTTAGTAGAAGGTTCCCCCCATTGGTAGTATGATTCTTCTTCATCTTCATTTCCTATTTCTTATTCCTAATCTTATAATTCTTGGCTGATATCTCCATTTGAGGTTTCTCACTCATTTCTAGAAATATGCACTTCATAAAGACTCCCTTGGATCTTTTAGTGGTGCCCTTCCCTATGATACCAATTGATGTTCCCAGTTCAATGTGAAGTCATTGATAGGGTGAGGGGTTGAATCAGTGATCCCTCTTAACTTTTTATAAATTTATTCTTTTCAATTAAACCAATATGGCTGGTTAAAGCCTCGATACACTCTTCTTTTGTCTCTCAATATTACCTTGAATGGAGTTGTAAATATAAAGGCACTTAACCCAAGGATTTACCAGGTTTGGTTCCAAGACCTACTCCTTACAGTTCCAAACACATATTTTCCACTATAATCAGATGAATAATTAAAATGGTCAATACAGAGTCACACTATATCTCTCCTGATCCCCACAAGATTATTTTTATATTACATCTCACCATGTTACCAGAGTCTCGTTGGCCTTCTCCAGAGTCTCACTAAATTCTTCTACTCAAGAGTCTCATAGGATACTACTTGATCTTGAGTCACACTAGTGTCTACCACCTTGATGCTTTTGATTCACTGTAGATTTATCTTATGATCATACCCCACGAGTGTTCTGAATAAATATTTCCCGTGTACCTTTTCAAGAATCTTTAATAGCCTTAGATAAGGTCTGTTGGCCTTGCTCAAGGATACAGATCACTTGTTCTGATCAGTTCTTTAGTAAAACATTTCTCGGCCAATTATTTCTTATTATAATGAAGACCCGATCTCAATAATATGTTTGTAGATACTGCACAAAACTTATTAAAAATATTAATAGGAAATAATGATCTTTCACTAGGTCAACTCTTTAGGTTTTCTGGAATTATCAACCACTCTCAACTCAAATATAAGATATTTTGTAATTCTCCCCAGCTTCAGTCTGAATTACTTGTCACACATTCATGTGATTATGAATTATTTCATACATGTAAAGTATGTTTCTTATCAACCCAAACACTCACTTTTTTCTTTTATTATATGTTTTGGTTCAGTGTGTTTGTCTCATGCACTTTCCTTTTAGTTTCTTCACTAAATTTTGACACAACAATTCCTTTTTTAATTCTATGTGTCATGTATGTGTTTATGCCTGTATTTTCTTCAAACCCAAATGGGTGTAGTCTTTTGTGCACACAGATTCCTCTTCTATTCTTCTCTCATGTGATTGTATGTATTAATGCACAACACCTTCTTCTCAGGAGTCCTTTTCTTCACACAATCATGAAAAGCCTCATCTCCTTCAAATAGTGCTCATGCATGCATGCATGCACACACTGCCAACCTTTGTGACTACCTCATGAGTTACTCAATCAAAACACAGGAATCATAGAGGTCTTAATGGTTTTGGATGTTTTGTGACAACAATAAAGGTGCAACGCACTGTCCTCGTATGGCCTCATGATGAAATTCTTCATGAAACAACTCATTTGTGCAAAGCACTTGTTTGGTGCTCGTGGGAGCCTTCTCCTTCGCATTGGATTATCATGAGGAGGCCTGCTGTAGGACCCTAGGTATTTATAGAATAATAATTTTCCATTTACTTTAATATTTATGAATAAGATATTATTTTTACATTAAAATTTATTCTTTTCCAGATAGCGTACATGACACACAACAACAGGTTTTCTTAAAATCTTATGTTGCACAAAACATTGAGTTATATTGAAAAAATAATTCAATAACATTATTATTATTTTAAATGGTAGATAACGGCTTGAATTTATATTGGGGGAATAAAAAGACCTAACTAAAATATTATTACAAATGTTTTTTATATGTTTTTATATTTATCCAAAAAATAGAGGCTAAAAATAAGAATGAATCCAATTTTAAGCATTAAATACTTTAATATTTTTAAAAATTTGTTTTGCTACCTTTTGAAGGGGAACCATTTTTAAATCTAGTTTTGGTAAATTTTATATGTTCTATTTGACAAAATAAATTTTTTTTAAAAGTGGGACATCAAAATTTATATAGGATGAGGTTTTACTATTTTCTGATTAAATTTATTTTTAAATGAATAATGAAAAATACTGCATTTTAATTCAAAACTGTATTTTTATCTAATTTATTTATATAGTTAGACTGTAATTTTAATTGGGTTTTTAGTATAATAGGATTGTTTTTTTATCATTTAATCTTATTATGGTCATTGGAAGTAATTTTATGTTTTAATTAGACATAAACACATGTCAATCTTTTGATAGCTATTATTTCTTAAAAATTCGCTTTTTGGTTTTGACAACAGGATTTAATTTTAAATTAATTACTGAAACCTATGTGTTTTTATTTTGGAAAAAAGGATTCCATATTTGGAATCATAAGGTTAATTTTTTTTAAATATGTACCTTTTATTTTTTGATATTATGAATAGTAACTTCAGTAATTATTTTATTTACCATGGTTAAAGGGTAAATCTTGTAAATAAAGGTAAAAAATAATATTATAAAATACTAAACTACCCTAACACATGTCCTAATACTATTGGATTCATTTTTTTTTCCATGGTCATCCGTGGGTCTATTTTGGGACCACGTGGATCCTTTTGGGACTGATAATGACATTTTATAAGAAATAACATAAAGTAATGAGAAATATGATATAAACATGTATCTTTTACTAAAATAATTTTTTATGGGGTTATATAAGAGATATATTAGACTATAAATAGTAATTATAATGAAAAAAATATTGATACATCATGATATTTTATTTATAATATTTAGACATTGAATAAACTAATTAATTAATGACACAATGATGATGCAAGGATTATGTAACGTCCCAGTTCCGGAAGCCACCCAGAGGTGCCCCATACCCGGTTGGTCACATGGCCTCAAACGCATTTCCCCGAATGCCAGAGGCTATTGACTTACAGCAAGGGTCTTGGGTGTGATAGTGGGGAAACTATGCCCTCATTGGCAGAGTACACAGTGGAAGAGAAACAATATACAAAATCAGAAACCGTAATAATCCATACAAAAGAAATCAGTAGAAGACTAAACGTAAGAAACAACAGGAGTGTTGGGTACAGGGACTGCGCAGCGGAAGCCGGTGGGCCGGGATTTTAAAAAAATTTTGCTTGACCGGAGTGACATAACCCTGTCAACTCCGGTGATCTAGTCCCGGCTTGGTCCGAGGATCTCGCAAGGTTCTTTAGAAGCACAAAATTAAACATGAACATTTACCTTGTTCAGAATTGACGTGCAGGATGCTGGCGATCGTTGCTCGAAGACTCCGATGTCAAATCCCTCTAGATCGTCCACACACGCCTCGCAAATCTGCTCGTGCGCCGTTCGTCAAGATCTGGGTGCTAGAGAAGATCTTCGACGCACACTTCGACGCAGTGATGATCACCACAAAACTAGCTTCTTCGATCCGTGAAGGCGGAACTTGAAGAACTTGCTAGTTTGAGAGAGTCTCTCTATAAAACTCAGGAGGAGAGAGAGGATCTCAATTCCAATGGATGAATAGTACACAGGGGAGAGCCTCTCTCTTACTATATATAGGGAATATCTAAAATACATGGTAAGGGTTCCCGACCCCCATGTATTAAACATTCACTATATATATATAATAAATATTATTTATGAAAAACATAAATAATATTTATTATTTATCACTAAACTGCAATATATAAATATATATATATATATATTACGTGATGAACATGAGTCTAACTCGACTTTCACCTCCTTATAATATTAAACGAACCCTAGATATAAATATATGTCCGATTAATATTTATCTATGAATTTACTTAATTACTCGTAAATACATGTTATAAATAAATTCAACAAATTATTCCAAACTTGAATAATAAAAGAATTTATTTATTACTTGGTGATCCATAGGACTTGGATAATACCCGGACCTTGTGGTGGGGCCCACCAAGTCCTATAATCCTATTCATCAGAATAGGGTGGATTCTCAAAGCGCTATTGTGTGTGACCCTCTAGGCCCTTATCTCAATAGCAGTGAATAATATCACCGACCTAGAGCAGGGTCTAGCAACCCATCGAGGCCCCTGTAGAGATAAGGTAAAGTCAAAGCAATGATTGCCTTCCTACGAACACGGTTTGTGTAATCTAATCTCTTCGTCATTGATATCTCAATAAAGAAGAATGCATACTTAGTGTCATCATTCTTTATTTGCTTTATTTTGTTTATTGATTTGTCTGGACGGTCTTACCTTCCACTACCATGGACATGGATTTAATGAAGGTGCAACCATCCTAATCAACCAGGCCCAAGATATCTCTTCCTAAACTCGGAAGCGACAAATCCTTTCTCGATCATTCAATCAATGCCATGCCATTAATGATGTACCCGATATAAAATACCTCACCACGACTTGTCGCCATGGTTTTTGCCTTATATCAAATATACGCAATTAAATGAAATTCATTGATAATGATCTCAAGTCAGGAGACCATTACACATGTCCATAGATAGGAACGACTAATGACACCAGAAACAAGTGGTGTTCCTATTAAGCGGGTCTGTCCTCATGATCTCAATAGATAGAGATCATCAAGTGCGAACTTCATGAGAAGAAGTCTTTATGATTATGAGCCCCCAACACCTGATGTTCACACATCATCTATGTCCTTTCATAATGATGTAACTGGACCATAGTACGTTACTTTAAGATTACTGTCATGGCATCTCAGGGTTCTCATTATATCCTGGGACCTGCTATAACCATTTGATGCGACAGGTAATCTAAGGAAATTTCCATTAATAAAATGGATGCAGAAGTATCTACACTATCATGGCAAGATAAACACATGTATAATAACAAACTGAATACATTTAACAGCAATCAAAGTACAAACCAATTTGGGTCTAGGGCACCCACTTTCAACACTCCCACTTGCACTAGAGCCAACTGCTAACAGGTTTCAATCCGCTAGCTCTCACATGTGAATCATGCTTCTTCTGAGAAAAGGCTTTAGTTAGGGGGTCTTCCACGTTGTCCTCTGTGGCTACTCTGCTAACTGTCACTTCACCTCTTTTAGTAAAATCCCTCAAGAGATGAAACTTCCGAGGAATATGCTTTGTCCTCTGGTGAGACCTGGGCTCCTTGGCAAGCACCACAGCCGCAGTATTATCACAATATACTGGAACGGGGTCTGCACTGCTAGGTACAACACCAATGTCTAATATAAATCTACGTATATAGATTGCTTCCTTTGTTGCATCGGAAGCTACAATATATTAGGACTCTGATATAGAATCAGCAACCACATCTTTCCTTGAGCTTCTCCAGCTCATTGCGCCACCATTTAGGCAAAAGATGTAGCCTGACTGTGATTTCATATCATCATGATCGGTCTGGAAACTAGAATCAGTGTATCCCCTCAAGACTAGTTCCTCATCTCCTCCATACACCAGGAACATATCCTTAGTACGCCTCAAGTACTTAAGGATAGTTTTAACAGCTGTCCAGTGCAGCTCTCCTGGATTGGCTTGATATCTACCCACCATGCTTAAAGCAAAGGCAACATCAAACCTAGTACATAGCATGGAATACATGATAGAACCCACTGCCGAAGCATAAGGGACTCTACTCATTCTATTAATCTCCTCCTGTGTTTGTGGACACATTTTCTTGGAGAGATTTACACCATGTGACATAGGTAAAAATCCTCTCTTGGATTGTTCCATATTGTACCTTTTGAGTACCTTGTCAATATATGTACTTTGACTTAGTCCAAGAAGCCTTTGAGATCTATCTCGATAGATCTTGATCCCTAGAATATAGGCTGCTTCACCTATGTCTTTCATAGAGAAGCATTCATTTAACCAAGTCTTAACGGACTGTAATACCTACATCTCATTTCCTAGGATTAATATGTCGTCAACATATAAAACTTGGAAAATGATAGCATTCCATTCAACCTTTTTATAGACACAAGTCTCGCTTTCATTTTTGACAAAACCAAAATTTCTTATAGCCTCATCTAAGCGTACATTCCATGATCTTGATGCCTTCTTCAATCCATAAATAGATCTCTGAAACATGCATAATTTATTGGAATTCTTTGACTTAACAAACCCTTCAGGTTGATTCATATAGATTTCTTCAACTAACTTCCCATTCAGAAAAGTAGTTTTGACATCCATTTGCCAAATTTCATAATCATGAAAGGCTGCTATTACAAGCCATATTCTGATTGATTTAAGCACTGCCACTGGTGAGAATGTTTCATCATAGTCAATGCCTTGACGTTGTCTAAAACCCTTTGCAACCATTCTTGCTTTAAAGGTATTAACCTTACCATCCATGTCTAGCTTTTTCTTGAATACCCATTTGCAACCAATGGGTTTTACATCATCTGGAGGGTCTACCAAAATCCAAACTTGATTTTGGTACATGGACTCCATCTCTGAATTCATGGCTTCTTTCCATGTAGCAGCTTCTTTTCCTTCTACTGCTTCCTTGTAGGTTAGAGGTTCATCATCCTCAAGGATTATTGTGTCACCTGACTCAATGACAAGAAAACCATAATGCTCTGGTACTCTAACCTCTCGCGTAGACCTACGCAGTATCTGTGTCTCAGGAACAATTTCTTCTTCCACTTTCTCTTGTGGATATTGTTCCTCTACCAAGTCTTGTGCATCTGGAGCATTAACTTCATCGAATTCAATTTTGCTGCCACTATTTTCAGTATAAATGTGATCCCTTTCTAGAAATGTGGCGTATCTTGCCACAATTACTTTTCTATCTAAAGGGTTATATAGGTAGTATCCTCTAGTTTCCTTAGGATAACCTATAAAGATGCACTTAGTGCTTCTAGATGCTAATTTGTCACTTGTTAAAGTCTTGACAAATGCCTCGCACCCCCACACATGCATGTGTGTTAGATTGGGTTTCTTTCTATACCATAACTGATATATAATCCCATCTGTAGATTTAGTTGGTACTCAGTTAATGGTATATGTTGTTGTATGTAAGGTGTGTCCCCAAAAGTATAATGGAAGAGTTGTATGACTCATCATTGATCTGACCATGTCAAGCAAGGTCCTATTCCTCCTTTCACTAACACCATTCCATTGTGGTGTATAAGGAGGAGTGATTTGGGATACTATCCCATACTCCTTCAAGTGATCAATGAAAGCTTGGTTAAGATATTCTCCGCCTCGGTCTGAGCGAAGTGCTTTTATCTTCTTACCAATTAGGTTTTCTACTTCATTTTGGTATTACTTACAGAAACGAAAGGAATCTGACTTATACCGCATTAATTAGATATATTCATACCTACTATAATCACCGTTAAAAGTGATGAAGTATAGAAAACCACCCCTTGCCTCTACTGGAAATGGACCACATACATCGGTATGTATTAATTCCAGTACTGCATTAGCTCTTTCTCCCTTTCCTGAGAAAGGTGCTTTGGTCATCTTTCTTTTAAACAAGCTTGACATACATCTAAGGGTTCTAACTGTACCGAGTCTAGATACCCTTCTTGATGTAATCTTTGTAATCACTTCTCATTTACGTGACGAAGCCTGAAGTGCCATAGGCGGGTTTTATTTGAGTCATGTTGGTTGTTTTTGTCATTGATATCCATTACTGTGTTTTCTAGTTCTAGTATATATAAACCATTGTTAAGATGTGTCATACCATAGCATATGTTATCCCTATAAAAGAGACAACTATTATTTCCAAACTTGAAATAAAAACTCATAGTGTCTAAAAATGACACAGAGATAACGTTTCTGGTAATAAACAGTACATAATAGCAATTGTTTAAAACAAGAACCAAACCAGTTGGTAAAGTCAAGTGATAGTCTCCCACTGCCAAGGCCGCCAGACTTGCACTATTTTCAGCTCAGAGATCCACTTGACCTTTTTCAATCTTCTTAAACCTACTTGGTTCCTGTATATGAATACAAATGTGTGAGACACATGTCGTATCCAATACCCAACTTGTAGATAAAGATAGATTGCATTCAATGACAAAAATACCTGAAGCAGAAGTTTCAGCTTGCTTCTTCTTCCCATCTCTGCAATTTTTCTTCCAGTGGCCTTTCTTGCCACATCCAAAGCAGACAGCTTCCTACTCATTACTCTGCCTCTAAATATTTGGCTTCTTGGCAGGACAATGCATTAGTTTCATTGGAATTGACTTGGCCTTAGACCCCTTTTCCTTGCCCTTTTTTTTCTTGTTCACCATAAGGATAGATGAATTGGTGTTTTTCATGTCCTTATCAGCTTGGAAAACTAAATCCAAAAGATTCGGGAGAGACTTTGTCATGTCATTTATATTATAATTGACAATGAAAGTCAATAATCTTGACGGTAAAGAGGCAAGAATGAGATCCACTGCTAGTTCTTGGTTCAGTTTGAACCCAAGGGCTTCAAGCCTCTCAATATACCCAATCATCTTGAGTACGTGAGGACCGGCTTGGTGCCCTTATGCTAGCCTGCACTTATAAAGTGCACTTGAGATCTCATACCTTTCTGGCCTAGACCTCTCCTCATATTGTTCTTGGAGATGTGAAATCATCTTGTAGGCGTCCTCTTCCTCATGCATTTTTTGCAATTGGTTGGACATGGATGACAACATGATGCATTGTACATCAAGCACATCATCTACATGCTTTTTCCACTTATCTTTTTTTGTCTTGCTTTCTCCCTGAGGATGCTCGGCAGGAATTGGGGATTCCATCACATATAACTTCCTTTCTTGGCGTAGTACTATGCGCAAGTGCCTGTACCACTTCTGGAAGTTATTTCCGGTCAGGATATATTCTTTATCCAATATCGATCGCAGTGATAAAGTACTAGTGGTGTTGGTGATTTCCATTTTGAATCTACATTAGATAAAAATTTCGCAATTAATACTTTGTCTTGATTACCTTTTCAAATTTTATGATTAATAAATTATTATATCATTTAATGTCTCCCACTATTTTAACGAACCTTAATAGCCCTCACTATTAGATTTGGAATACTCTATCGCTTGAGCATTCTAGTGGCAAGGATCCTCGAAACCTCCCTCATAGTCTACAATCTAGGGCTATGACACTACTTGGAGGGTTTCAAGGTAGGCGTTATGCTGGACAGCCACTTGTTCTTGTGGTTCCTTGTGTAGTTTAGTAAAGTCCCAGCTTTTGGAATCTAAACTTGATTCCCTCAACCTCTTGCCTCTAAAGTTATAGCAATTTATCTAAGGCTAATCCTTGACTACTCACTTTAGTAAATTCAACCCATTTCTCACATGAAAACACCCTGGTAGTAAGAGGCACTCTCAACTGAGGCTGATGACCACCTAAACAGCCGGTTTTGTTTATATGTGAGAAATGGAAGGCATTTTGGACTTAATATATCACTGAGGGATTTTTTAATATTATTTGATTAATATAAACCTTTTCTATTTATTATGTTCAAAACTGGGTTGTCGCGCTTACAACTGAACATTCTATAGAATATTTTATTCATCACAACTTTATGCATTTTATCTTGTTTACTATCCTATGTGATCATGCAATAATCATGCAGACGCATAAAATAATAAACTGTGCAAAAAGTAAATCATGCATTATGAATGGTCTTGAACATTCTATAATGATTGATCGATAACTGATCAATCATCACCTGGGGGCATCCATACCTGAGTCGATACACGACTTGTGTCGTTGCTGGTCCCAGTGCAAAGCATCCAACTCCTATCTGGACTACCGCCTCATCTTGGCAGGGTCTGCCTCTCGGATCGTCACCGAATAAATACAAATATACTCGGACGCAGGCGAGGGGGTCTGGGGTACAAAATACAAGTGGTGAGATGGACACACAGGCCCTTATATATATTTGAATTAAAAGATGATTGGCAGACCGTCATTTATCTAATTAAATATTATAATCATCGCACACATTGAATAAATAATTAAATAAATAAATACATGCCAGACATACATAGGTCGGTCAATAGCTCAAGACCAGTCGGGGTAAAAGCGCAATAAAATTAAATTGCAATAAATTTAAATTATGCGAGGGTGTTCTAATAAATTAAATGAATTTGATTAAATTCATATAATTTATTTTTATCGGTTCGATTTGTTTAATTTAATTTTAATTCCAAAAATTAAATTAAATTAAACCATTAATTTAATTCTAAACTTAAATTAAATTAATATTTTCGAATTAAAATAATTTAAACTCCTAAATTAATTCCAATTAATTTAATTTAAAAAAAACTAAATTAATTAAAATTAATTCAGTGCAGGGTTACCTCTAGCCGGAGAGCAGTCCGGCGGGACTGCGTACCGCCGCGGGATGTCGTCCTGGAAACGCGGCGTGACCGCGGGGTGACAGTGGCATGACCGCGGTGTGACAATAATTCCCGCGATGGCTGCATCTCCCAGCCGCCTTCTGCTTCGGCGAGCCGGCGAAGTTTCTGTTCGGTCTGGCGCGGGCTCGGTTCGGCCGGACAGAACCGGTCCGGCGCATAGGAGGAGCCCGGTGAGGGCTCGGGGTGGTCGGAGGGTGCCGGTCCGGCGAGGCCCAGAAGAGGAGGTCGGCGAGGGTCTGGGGAAGCCGGACAGAGCCGGTCCGGCGCGGCCCAAAGGAGGAGCCCGGCGAGGCACCGGGAGCCGGCGCGTGGCACGGAGGTTGCCGGGCAGGGCGGTCCGGCGAAGGGGAGGCTGGCGCGGAGGGCGGCAGCCAGCCGGAGGTGGCACGGCTTGGGGTCGGGGCAGACGACGCGCACGTAGCGGAGGCTAGGAGGCTGGCGCAAGGGCGGCGCCCGGCGTGAAGCTGGTCCGGTGGAGGTGGGTGGTCGGCCGGCGGCGGCGCGGCGTGGAGCTGGTCCGGCGAAGGGGAGGGCTAGGGTTTTTCCCTCCCTCCTATGCGTCGTGGGAGATAAGACCTGTAAGGGTCTTCCTCCCCTTTTTTTATTTTTTTTTATTTTTTTCCTTTAGATAAAAATTTCCATCCCCCTCAATTATTATTATTTTTTATATTTTATAAAGGGAGAAGACCCCAAGTCTTGGTCTTCTTCTCCTTTATTTTATTATTAAAATTTTTCCACACACTTTTGTGGAAAAATATTTCATAATAAAATATTTTATATATTTTGTTATTATGAAATATAATAAAATATTGATTATAAAATATAATAAAAATTTTATTATAAAAATTTATAATAAAATATATTTTTGATGTTTATCTCAATTTGAGAATTAACATCAAACGAACAAAAACTTGCGATGTCGATCCGATTAAAAATTTTCAAATGATCGTATCTTGATCATACGAAATTGAAACGACACGTGGTCGAATCTGAAAGAACCGTTTAAACACCCTGCAATTAAATCTAATGCATTTTAATGTTTTCGACTTAGAAAAACCTTGTGTTCCCTCTGATGCCACTATTGGGTACCGGGACTGCACAGCGGAAGCCGGTGGGTTGGGATTTTAAAATTTTTCTGCTTCACCGGAGTGACATAACCCTGTCAACTCTAGTGATCTAGTCTCAGATTGGTCCGAGGATCTCGCAAGGTTATTTTGGAGTAGAAAATTAAACTTGAACATTTACCTTGTTCAGAATTGATGTGCATGACGCTGGTGATCGTTGCTCGAAGACTCCGACGTCGAATCCCTCTAGATTGTCAACACAGGCCTCAAAAATCTGCTCACGCACCATTCGTCAAGATCTGGGTGCTAGCGTGGATCTTCGACGCACACTTTGACGCAGCGATGATCACCACAAAACTAACATCTTTGATCCGTGAAGGCGTAACTTGAAGAACTTGCTAGTTTGAGAGAGTCTCTCTCTAGAACTCAGGAGGAGAGAGAGGCTCTCAATTCCAACGGATGAATAGTACACAGGGGAGAGCCTCTATCTTACTATATATAGGGAATATCTAAAATACGCGGTAAGGGTTCCCGACCCCCGTGTATTAAACATTCACTATATATATATAATAAATATTATTTATGATAAACATAAATAATATTTATTATTTATCACTGAAATGAAATATATATTATGTGATAAACATGAGTCTAACTCAACTCGCACCTCCTGATAATATTAAACGAACCCAAGATATAAATATTTTTCTGATTAATATTTATCTATGTATTTACTTAATTACTCGTAAATACATGTTATAAATAAATTCAACGAATTATTCCAAACTTGAATAATAAAAGAATTTATTTATTACTTGGTGATCCATAGGACTTGGATAATACCCGGACCCCATGGTGGTGCCCACCAAGTCCTATAATCCAATTCATCAGAATAGGGAAGATTCTCAAAGCGTTGTTGTGTGTGACCCTCTAGGCCTTTATCTCAATAGCAGTGAACAATATCACTACCCTAGAGCGGGGTCTAGCAACCCATCGAGGCCCCTATTGAGATAAGGCAAAGTCAAAGAAACGAATGCCATCCTACGAACACGGTCCGTGTAATCTAATCTCTTCATCATCGATATCTCAATAAATCAGAATGCATACTTAGTGTCATCATTCTTTATTTGATTTATTTTTTTGTTGATTTTTCCAGACGGTCTTACCTTGCACTACCATGGCCATGGATTTGATGAAGGTGCAACCATCCTAATCAAACAGGCCTGAGATATCTCTTCCTAAACTCAGAAGCGACAAATCCTTTCTCGATCATCAATCAATGTCATGCCATTAATGACGTACCCGATATAAACTACCTTACCAGGACTTGTATCCATGGTTTTCACCTTATATCAAATGTACGTAATTAAATGACATTCATTGATAATGATCTCAAGTCAGGAGACCATTACACATATCCGTAGATAAGAACAACCAATGACACCAGAAACATGTGGTGTTCCTACTAAGAGGGTCTTTCCTCATGATCTCAATAGCTAGAGATCATCAAGTGCGAAATTCATGAGAAGAAGTATCAATTGTTATGAGCCTCCAACACCTGATGGTCACACATCATTTGTATCCTTTCAGAATGATTTAACTGGACCTTAGGACATTACTTTAAGATTACTGTCATGGAATCTCAGGGTTCTCATTATAGCCTGGGATCTTCTATAACCATTTGATGCGATAGGTAATCTAAGGACATTTCCATTAATAAAATGGATGTAGAAGTATCTACACTATCATGGCAAGATAAACACGTGTATAATAACAAACTGAATATATGTAACAATAATCAAAGTAAAAAACAATTTGGGTCTAGGGCACCCACTTTCAACATGGAGCACATATATATATATATATATAAACGATGCATGATAAATATGTCTAGAAAAGCAACCAAACTGATCACAATGTTGGAATAAAAAACAATACTTAACCAAAGTACAAAAGAAATAGATAAACAGCTCCTCAGCATCGTAAGCCAAATCTTGGTCCCATGCTCTCCAGCTCCATAGCAATTTAAGCACCTGAAGTAGAAGGGCGCTTTCCCTTATCTATACCTACAACAATATGATTTTTTTGGGCCCAAAAGCATGACCCAAATAGGGTGTGAGACTAAATATCAGTAGGAAACCACTCGAAGATCTGTTCCTAATAGTCAATGAATATATGGCAGGTAAAAGTACAGAAAACAATAAACAGGAAAGTACTGAGTAGTCAACAATCCATAGTATCAGTATCAAGAAACATCTAAACACAAATAGGTAACCCCCTGGGAAATACTCAAAGCCATCCCCTCTGGTCCTACCTTACCAGTATGAGAAACCCTCACAACAGTACACTCAGCCTAACCCATCTGGTTCTGTCATAAGAATTCATAAAGACTCTCTGAGGAAGCACTCACGGTCAATTACCCTTATAGTCTAAGGTAGTCAAGGACTCTATGAGGAAGCACATGAGGTCAATTCCCCTTATATCCTCAAGGTCGAGAGACTCACTAGGGAATCCCACCCATTCATATCCTCTTATAGCCCCAGGTTGTTCACAGACTCTCTAAGGAAGCTCACCCAGTCAATTCCCCTTATAGCCTGGAGTGGTTCAAGGTAATTCAAAGTAAAACAAAGAATATCTAAGGAACCTCACTCGGTCTATCCCATTATAGTCTATAAATCTCAAAGTCTCTCTGAGGAAGCTCACTCGGTCTATCCCCATATAGTATATAATGTCCAAAGACTCTCTGAGGAAGCTCACTCGGTCTATCCACTTTTAGTCTACTACACCAGGTTCTCACGGCCATGTGTAATTCAACACATATTAATGCTATAAGGCCAAAGTAAACCTACAGAACTACTTGGATAACCATTCTATACCATCTCAACCATGTCAGAAAACAACACTCCATCCTACAACCACAAGGCATGGAAAACATGCAAACGACCTATACGCTAAACAGGACCAACTTTTGTAAATAGAAAAAGGCATGGAAAGAACATCCAAGGCATATCAATTCAACCCTATTCATAACCAAATAACCTCTACACAATCATAAAATCATGGCAGGAAAAGAACAGGGGGAAAACGGTAAACGCGGAATACCCCGTTCAAGGGTATTGGGCACAATTGCACAAAATACTCAAAGATTTTCAATGAAAAGGCACAAACAACCTACCTTGGATTTAGATGATCTTTATTCATGAACCTCGAATATTGAATCACCTTAGAACTCCAATGATCTAAAAAGATGTCTAAAACGCTCAACCCGCGACAACTTTAGAAAGAGGAGAAACCAAAGAATGAAACTCAAGAATAAGGAAGAGCTTACATCTGTGTTTCCAATGCAATCGATGGCGGTCGATTCAGAGAAAAAACGGAGGCTCAGGGGCTTGGAGAATTTCGGCACCATACGGTTTCCCTCTGCCAAACGAGACCTAGAAGAAGACACTTCTAGGAGTTAGACACGACCCTGGTCTATTTAATGAAAAAAATAAAGTACACGGTGAGTACTTTTGAAGTACACGACATGTACTCGCCTTTTCTGTACTCCACTTTAGGCGGCCTCCATGTCAACCCCACATGGCCATGTGTGTGTCCAGGACACGACCATCACACGGTCTCTTGCGGAAAGGAAGTACACGACGTGTACTCATAAAGTACACGACGGGTACTTCAAAAACTTCCAGAATTTCTTCTTTTTCTCAAAAATGACCAAAAAAGGAAAAACATGCCTAAAAGGAGGATCCAGGTTCTTAAAAACATCCCCCCTTATAGAAATTCGTCCATGAATTTCCCTAGCGTGGAATAGAAGAAGAAACCTTTAATAGCTCCTCCCATTGTGCTCGTACATTGGCCACCCTCTCCCAAGTCTCATCCTGTACCTGCTAGTGATGTCATAGCACCTGTACCAGAGGAACAGACGGGCCACAGAGAACCTTTGTATTACAATTAAAAATCTGGATAGGATACTCCTCAAATGATGCATCCGGTTCGAGCTAAAACCCCTCAGGTTTAAATGACATGAGACGGTTCTGAAAAGTAACATCGGAGCTGAGAAATGTGGAAGACGTCGTGCATAGCCTGGTACCTCTGAGGTAACTTCAAAAGATAGGCAACCAGCCCAACTCTCTCCAACACCTAAAACTGACTGATATATATCGTTGAAAGCTTGCCCTGTCTCTTAATCCTCCGGTGTCGCAACCTCTATACGACACATAGGAAAACCTGATCCCCAACCTCGATCTCTAGAGGTAGTCTCCATTGATCAGAATAAGACATCTGACGAGACTATATAGTAGCCATCCTCTTCCGACTCAACTCTATCTGCTATGTGGTCTCCTAAACAAGACTAAGTCCCAGCATAGCTGCCTCTCCCACCTCCAGCCAACACAGGGGTGATCAGCATGGACTACCGTACAAATCCTCATAAGGTTCCATCTGAATTGTTTCATGAAAAATGTTGTTGTAGGAAAACTACACAAGAGTTATATGCTTCTTCCAAGAACCTCTTAAATCCAGAATTCATGCTCGAAGCATGTCCTCGAGCACCTGAATCGTTCGCTCGGACTGGCCATCTGTCTGGGGATGCTATGATGTACTCAAAAGTACTTGTGTACCCAAAGACTTTTGAAGCCCCTTCCAGACCCGAGAAGTAAAACGTGCATCCCTGTCTGAGACAATGGAGTGGGGAACCCCATGTAGACATACAATCTCTCAGATATACAAACGACCCAACTCATCAACACTAAAGGTCTCCTTTATCGGAAATAAGTGAGAAACCTTCATGAGTCTGTCAATGACAACCCATACCGTATCATTCCCTCATGGTGACCTTGGAAAACTGGTCACGAAGTCCATTTCAACATCATTCCACATCCACATAGGAATGGGTAACTGTTGTAGAAGCCCTACTGGTCACTGATGCCCCGCCTTCACCTTCTGATAGGTGGAACACCTCATGAAAAAACTTGCAACATCTTTCTTCATACCTGGCCACCAATACTGGCAGTGTATATCACGATACATCTTGGGGACACCAGGATGAACTTCCCAAATAGAGGAAAGAAAATCCCACATCATCTCCTCACTTATGTCTACTGGTACCCATACGCGCCCCTGGAAACACAAGATCTCGTCCTCGTCTATGGTCCATCCGGGAATATGGTCCTCTCCTGACATGCTCTTTCGTAGGACTATGCCTTCAGAAGCTGATAGTTGCCTCATTCGAACACGAACAAGGAGAGTAGAGGTAACATCTATAGAAGAAAGGAAATTCTTCCCCTATCAATCATGCACCTCCAAATGCATCTCAAAGAACAGATCCATAAGCTTCCACACACTGCTGGCCTCCTGAACTGCCTGTATCAGAGTCCTCCTGCTCAATGCATTAGCCACTTTATTTCCTTTTCAAAGCATATTGGCAAGATCAAAGTAGAAATACTTGAGATACTCAACCCACCTTTTCTTCCTCAAATTCAAATCACACTGAGTGAAAATGTACATGAGACTGTTGTGGTCGGTGAAAACCACAAAGTGCTATCCTAGAAGATAATGTCTCTAACATCATAAGTCAAGAACAACAGCTTCCAACTCCAGATCGTGCATCGGGTAATTCTTCACATGTGGCTTCAACTTCCGAGACCCGTACACGACGAATCCATCACCTTTCATAAGCACACCACCTAGCCTGATACCTGAATCATCATAATAAATGATATAGATCTTTCCTGGCTCTATCAAGACTAGTATCGGTGCTGACGTCAACCTCCCTTTCAGCTCTTAAAAGGATAACTCACAAGAATATGACCATAAGAAATTTGCACACTTCTTAGTATGGCCCGTCAATGGTGTGGCTAAGTGTGAAAAGTCTTGTATAAAGCATCTGTAGTAACCATCCAACCCTAGAAAACTCCACACCTCAAAGACTTTCTTCAGTTTCTCCCAGGAAACAACCACTCTCACTTTCTATGGGTCTACCGATACTTCTGTCTCTGAGATTACATGACCCAAAAATTGAATCTGATCCATCCAGAAGTGGAATTTTGAGAGCTTAGCATATAAATGATGCTCTCTCAGTGTGCTCAGAATGATCTCAAGATGTGTGGAATGGTCGTGTCAAGTGTGAAAGTACACCCAGATATTGTCCACTAAAACAACCATGAAGGAATCCAAGTATAAATGGAACACTCGGTTCATCAGTGCCATGAAAACTGTATGCGCGTTTGTGAGACTGAACGGCATAAACATATACTTTTATAAACCATAACTGCTCCGGAAGGCTATAAGAGGTATATCTGATGGTCTAACGCGCAACTGATGATAACCGGACCTCAGCTCAATCGTTGAGAACACCCGGGCTCCTCGAAGCTGATCAAGGAGATCATCAATCCTAGGAAAGGGATATCGGTTCTTGACTGTCAACTGGTTCATATTCCGATAATCCACACAAATCCTGAGGGTTCCGTCCGGACAGGCGAACCCCAAGGAGAAGTACTGGGTCGGATGGAACCCTTTTCCTGCAAATCTTTCAACTACTCCTTGAGCTCCTGTAACTCAGGTGTAGCCATTCTATAAGGAGGAATGGACACCGGTGCTGCTCCTGGCACAAGATCAATCTAAAATTCCACCTCTTGATCTGGAGGGAAACTAGAAAAGTCCTCTAGAAAGACATCCCTGAAGCGATCCATCACTGGAGGAATGTCCATCTGTGAAGTCCCCTAGACATCCAGATATAGACTGGAAATCTAGGTTGTAACTCCTCCTAACCCATGATGCTTGGGACCTACTCTGCCCGCCTGGACATCCCATTCACCCTTATGAAGAAAAGATCCACCCTCTGGTGATATGAAACACACCCTGCAGCGAGACCAATCAACAACTGCCTGGAAGGGAACTAACCAGTCCATCCTGAGAATGACATCATAGCATGTCATCTCTAGGATATAGAGGTCCCATAAAAAGTGACACCCGCCATCCTCTAGAGGGAACTCCATGAACTGACGTACACTAGCCATCCTAGTCCACAAGGGTGTGTCTAGCATCATGAAATCGGTAGAAGAAAAGGTGCAGAGACCAAAACTCTCCACAACAGCAACAGATATAAATCTATGGGAATCCCATATATCAAAAAGATATGATGATAAAACAGAGGAAACTAGGATCGTACCACGAACTGTAGAGGGTCTGGGATCCTACTCCTATTGGGTATGCTCTACTGCAAAGGCTAGGCCTGCTCTATGGCCCTGTGACCCTGCCGAACACTCTGAACCGATCCAGTCTGTTGTCGCAGATAACCTGGTGACTGACCACCATGGTCACGACCTCCACCTCGGCCTGAATGGAAGAAATAACTCCAGTTCCCAAACAGGTGAGAAACTGGAGATACTGCTCCTAAATGTGGGGTCATAGAAGAACCCCTGTCACCTGCTGCTGGAGAAAAGATATGACAAAAACGCTGGAGATGGCCCATACTCCTGCAAGATAGGAACTCTATCAAGTCTCTCTAGCACTGAGTCCTAGTATGTCCACTCCTTTCGCACTAGTAGCACACCACCTGGCTACCGGAAGATGCATCGCGCCTACTCTGATCTCCTTGTGCAGACTCCCTGCGGCGCTTCCTGATATTAGTGGGAGGAAAACTAACTCTGGATATCGAACCACCTTAGCCCCCTACTCCAGAATCCCTCATATTGAACTCTGTGATCAGTGCCTCGTTTACAATAGAAGATATCGAAGTCAACCTGAAGATGTTCACTTGCGATCGGATGTCATGCCTCAGACCATCCTCAAACGTCTGCACAAGAAACAACTCATCGCCTCTTGGAATAGGTGTGAAACGCTGCAGCTCTGTGATGCAAGATGATTAGTCCATAACAGAAAGAGTACCCTACCCCAAACTCATAAACTCCTAGGCTCAGTCGACCCTCAAGGTCTCCAGGTAGAAGAAATCATAGAAGATGCACCGAAACTCATCCCAAGTCATACTCTACAGGTGTCCTGACTCTGAGATCACCCCCCACCGCCTGTTGGTGGAGTCTCAGAGTATATAGGTAGCGATCTTCACCCTCTTCTCTAGAGGAATCTCTAGATGCTAAAAAATAATCTGTGTGGCCTCTATCCATGACTCTATATCCCGGAGTACTCCATCCACTGGAAAATTAGGAGGATGCGGCTTCTGAAAGACCCGCGTGAACTCTTCCATCGATGGGGCAGGAGGAGGTGCTCCCTCAAAAGTCTGCATCATCCTCAAAAATCCTTCCCTGAACTGTGCATCAGTACCTGTTCCAGGTAAAATGGTTGGTTCCAAGGCTATCACAACAGGAGGATCTACGGGAAGTCCATGTTCAGCCATATCCGGTGTCTGATCACTGTTTGGCAACTGGCGTACAACCAGAGGAAGTCTCAGTGGCATAATTATGAAAGGTCAAACGCACTCCTTATATCAATATTATCAAGGAATGAAAAAACATAAGAGTACAAGAAGGGAACAGGAGAAAGAAAACATTCATGTTTTACAAAACATGACTATACGGTGTGTATAAACACTACACGACGTGTTCTCTTAATCGATTCACATGGGTGTGTACTTCTGCCACAACTGGTCATGTAACACCTCAACCACACGATGTGTTGTCCCTACACACGGCGTGTACTTGAACCCTATTCCCCTACCCGAGTCTCCTTACATAGCTAACCCACACGGTCCTCTTAATCTTAGCCTACAGGGCATATTCACGACAGAAACAATGTCTACTAGACAAGTTTCAACGACCCGTGTTGTTAGTTATAGGGCCGGCTACATGGTTCACTCTACACGGCGTGCTTCAGGTGGACACGGTGTGTACAAGAAAGGATAAAACCGACCAGTGTTGTTTGTGAAATGGGTGGTTACCTAGGTCTGAATACACAGCGTTTTCAAGTCGACACGACGTGTATAGTCTAAAGGTTTATCTATCCATGTTGTTTGTTACACGTTCGGATACTTAGGTTATACAACACTGTGTGTTCAATCCTGACACGAGGTGTATATCTCAAGTTTCCCTCATCCATATCATCAGTCACACGGGTAGACACACGGTCACTACAACACGGCGTGTAAATCCTATACACGGTGTGTTACTACAATATTTTTACAACCTCGTGTCCCTGCACACACATTCAGTTACATGGTTATAGACTACACAGTGTGTATTCATAAAGTACACGCCGTGTATTCTGGGTTTTTCCAGACAGTAGCCTCATAAACTGCTCCCGAGCCCAGAAAACACAGAAAATGAATGTTAAGGTGGAAAATTATGATCTGTGAGGGCCCATACTCCCCAAGAATCAAAACATGGAATCTTATAATTGTCATATACAAGGATAACAAGTCAATGACCCACCAAGTTCCAATTCATGGGGGCCCATAACACCTTAAGAACCAAAATTTGGCATTCATCCAAACAAAGTCTTACACAAAGCAATACATATCAATGATAGTATTCTATAAAGGCATTTATCACAATAGCATGAATATTCTATACAAAATCTATCACAACAACATGCAATTTCTAATTCACCCTAAATGGCATGGAAAGAATGCATGACATGTGATTTCTATAAAGTTCTTATATGATGCATGAGATGGAATACCATCATCTCCTCAGGTTGTGACAGAAATAGAACCTCAATAATATAAACTGTAATAGCACAAACATGTGAGTCACCCATTGGTGAAATCAAGTCAACTGTAAAATTGCAAAATCATAAAAAGTTGCAATAATCGAGGTAAACTAAATTTTCCCTGTACACAGGTTAGCTACGCCCTGGCATAACTTATTACAAATTACCTATTTCGTCTTATCCCTAACTATAGGCTCCAAACAGTAAGTCAAGAAGAAAATAATTCCTATGATACCACTTTGTAACATCCTAGTTCTGAATGCCACCCAGAGGTTCCCCGTACCCATTTAGTCACATGGCCTCAAGCGCATTTCCCCGAATGCTAGAGGCTGCCGACTAGCAGTGAGGGCCTTGGGTGTGATAGTGGTGAAACTATTCCCTCATTGGAAGAGTACACAGCGGAAGATAGAAAATATACAAAATTTGAAATCGTAATTGTAACGCCCCGACCCTAGTTACCCAGAGTCGGTGCATTATTACATAACATTGGAATGATCACAAGAAAGATCAAATCTCGAAAGACCGATTGGTTTAGTAGCCTGGGAAACACTAGATATATTCATAAGTTTTACATTACATCATAAAGTGAAAAACTACTATGAAAACATAATGTCTCCATAGTCCACACTATTATCCCCTCATAATATCCATGTTGGTCATTCATAACTTACTTCTTCACATCTTGGGAAAAATAAAACATAGAAAAGGGGTGAGCTCAAATGCCCAGTAAGGATAACAATATAGCGGAACATTCAAAAATAAGCATAAATATTTAAGGCAATGCATTACTAAAACAAAAGCCTTTTAAACTTGAACTTCAACATCGTATGGAAAAAGTAAAATGAAATAATGCCAATTACTTGTTCACATGGATATTATACTAATCGAATAATCACATGAAATATCAATAACCACTTTCATAATGTTGGAATGCATAATTCTAAACTTTAATTTCTTTGTCAAGGCCTCGTCCCAAGACATTGGGGCTATCTGTAACCGGAACCCAACCCGGAGTGCCTCTAATAACCGGACACCAACCCGAAGTGCCTCTAATAACCGGACACCAACCCGGAGTTCCTCTAATAACCGGAGACCAAACCGGAGTTCCTCTAATAACCAGAGACCAAACCGGAGGGCTTACTTTTACCGGTCCCCAACCCGGAACATTCTTGTCTAACACATTCATCTGAATGAATGGTTGAAATATAACATAAACATTCGGATTAAAAATAACTTATGAAATGTCAATACTTTAAAAAAAACATGAGTGACATAAGAATAGATTATCCACAGTCACAAATATCACAAAACCTCTAATAAAATATGGATGTTTTGTATCATAATAAACCAACTTCAAATAAGCTTAAAATCCATCAAAGGATGTTGACATAGATGAAATCAAAATTCTTTTTAAAGAAATATCTCTTTTTATTTTGAAATAATTTAAGATCCATATAAAATAAAACATTTTCTTTGAAAATATTCTTATAAGCTTGTAAGGGAAGCTTTGATGATTTTATAACGGCAGTAAATAGCCGCACCCGCCGTATAAGTTAAAAAAAACATTCTTACCTTAAATTTTTTGAAAAGGTTAAAAGTGCCTTGTTTGGAAAACGACGGAAAGATTCCTTTAGAAACACATAAGGGTATAAATGACTTTAACCCATATTCTTTTAAATAGTAAAAATGTTTTGAAATACATTATTAAGAAACATGGATGTGGATGATAAAGAGATCCCAGTAGATTATTATGTATAAACAACCTCGGATAATGAAGAGATTGTAAAATAACCCTTACCAATTTGGTAAATTATGAAACATACAACCCATGAAAGAGTTATCATACAATTAATATGTAAATACACATAAATTAGAGTGTATTACACAAAGAATATAATTATGGGCAGTACATACACCACACAAAAGGTGATGGTGGAAATATGGCATGAATCTCACGGGAATAAGGAGTGAGATGAAAACCCCTTACCTTGTACTTTTCCTTGTTTGGGGTAGGTTAACCTCCTGTATAATGGTGAAATAATGGTTATTAAATTATACAAGAATCATATACATTAATATGATATCATATATGATCTTTTAATATTGATTTGATAATAATATCTTAGTATTATCGTTGTTTCGGGTGTTAACTTACTTGTTTTCTTTTATATGTTTTGTTACGTAAGCCATGTTTGTAATGGATAGGTTGTATATTATTCATATCCAGAATGATATCAAGTCCTTAAACATCATTTTTAAATCATCAAATGATAATTATACTTGAATGGATACGATGGATAATGAATCTCATCGCGTTCGTGGAGACGGTAGTCTGTACGTACGCACGAGCGACAATATCATTCTTTTGAAATAATATATAAATGGTTGTTATATCATATATACAGAATCATAACATGTTATATTTATTATTTACATAAGTTACATATCATTATTATACCCATCCAAATAATAATATATTGAATAACAATTACACCACGATGTGGAGACGGTAAGCCGTACGTACGCACGTATGGTGACATGTTATTCAAAGGGTGGATAGAATACTGAATATGGTTGTACCATATTTATAATAACATCACAGTATATATATGATACTGGAGTTTTTATTTTATAATGGTAATAACAAAGGAAGAAGAAGTGGAAGAAGAAAGGAACTTAGAAAAGGGTGGTGAAATCATTACCTCTTCTTCGGGTTCTTCCTTTTGATTTGATCAAAAGGGATCCTTAGGTTGGCTTTCTGATCAAACTAAGGCCTCTAGGTTGTAGTTAGGGAAGTTGGGAGAGTATTTGGGCAGAGTTTTGCCGAAAAAAAAGGTTTTGAAGGTGTGAAGAAATGAGAAGGAGGAGTGCCCTTTTATAAGAGGGGTGAGGGGCACCTTTGGAAAAGCTAGAAATATTAGTTTATAATAAATTAATATTCGGTTTATAATGTCTCCAAAGTTTATTATTTAACAGTTAAGGTGGGGATGGGTAGAAAACAACTCAACCAATAGAATTTAGACAGGTTTGGGTACTTATATTAACCTTATCTTTAAGCATTAACTCTAAGTTAATTAGTTTCACTTTTACAATGTCTCTTTGTATTTTTATATAATATGGTTAATAAACTTACTATATATATCCAAGAGACCCCCAAGTGGTCCATTAATGATTAGCCTATCATGATATAAGTCTCTTGGCCGAACCGTAGATTTTTAGGAATTTAATATCAATTAATAATATAATATTTGTTTTAAAAACTCTTTTATGTCAATTTTGACACTATTCAATAGTTGATTTCTGTGAAACTCATAATAGAATTTTTACTTCAAAAAAAGTTAATTAAATCAATACTAATATGTCATATTATCCTAGAAAATTAGTTTAATTCATTAAAAGTTTCATATTATATTTATTTGGGTATTTATAATATCAATTATTTTTATTTTCCACTATTATAGTAATTACTTCATCATCATTGTGTCATAAATAAATTAAATTATTTAATGTCTAAAAATTATAAATAAAATATCATTATGTAGTAAATCTTTTTATCTTTCTAATGAATATTTATAATCTAAAATCCAACATATATAACCCTATGTAAAAATTGTTTTTCTAAAGGATATATGCTTGTGTCATTTTTGTATTCATTTTAACTTAATTAAAATAAAGTGTCCCTATCACCTACAAGTGGCACCATGGGGTCCCAAAATCGACCCAAATATGCCTATGTCCTAACATGTATCAACCAATAAGTCTAGGACACGTTTTAGGGTAATTTAGTGTTATTATAATATTATTTTTTTAACCCTTACTTACCAGATTTACCCTTAACCATGGTAAATAAAATATTTACCGCAGTAATTATTCAAAATGTCTAAAAATAAAAGTTACCTATTTACACAATTTTAACATCTTGATTCCAAATATAGAATCCATTTTTTCAAATTCAAAACACAGAAGTGGCAGAAATTAATTTAAAATTAATTCCCGTTGTTAAAACAAAAAAGCATGTTTTTAAGAGATAATAACTATCAAAAGATTGATACTTGTTTATGTTCGGTTTAATTGTGAAATTATGTCCAACGACCAAAATTGTATTAAATGGTAAAAATATATTCTAAATATACTTTAAAACCACTTAAATTCATAATTTATCACTATTAATTATTTTGATTAAAAAAGTTATTTTTAATTAAAATTTAGTAATTTTCACTATTCGTCAAAATATTAAAGTTATCCGAAAAGTACCAAAATTTCACCTTAGGCTAAATTCGATATTACGAATCCAAAAATGAAGTCCATTTTGAGAGATAAAATTTAAAAAAGTAGGTATTACTATTCATAACGACTAGTTTGATCGGTTGTAGTGTGTGTTAAAACTCGAAGTTGCGTACAACACACGCTACTGTATTATTCAAAGAAAGCGTACCGTGGAAGCTTGGGATGTTTCATTTTAAATTTTTGATGTCTCCATTTCGTCAAAAAGTTTAAAATATTGTATTTAAAAAGGGTTCACTATTAAAAGTTGATAAAAGTGCAATACTGAAAATGAATTTGTTCTTGCATTATGTCTAAGATACTCATAATATGGATTCTAAAATTATAAGGATTATATAAAGTTTAAAATTTAGTTAATACTATTCATAACCTCTTTTGAATGGCTTTTTGGTAAGTCATGGTGCAATTGAACTCGGTGTTGCGTGTAGTGCAAGTTATTGAATTATTTTGAAGAAATAACACACTATGAAATCTTGGGGTGTTATAGTAATAATCCATACAAAAGCAATCAGTGAAAGACTAAAAGTAAGAAACAACTAGAGCACATATATATATATAAACGATGCATGATACATATGTCTAGAAAAGCTACCAGACTGATCGAAATGCTGGAATACAAAATAGTACTAAACCAAAGTACAAAAGAAACTGATAAATAGCTCCTCAGCATCCCAAGACAAATCTTGGTCCCATGCTCTCCAGCTCCATAGCAAGTCAAGTACTTGAAGTAGAAGGGCGCTTTCCCTTATCTATACCTGTGAAAATATAATCTGTTTGGGCAAAAAATCATTACCCAAACATGGTGGGAGACTAAATCCTATTAGGAAACCACCCGAAGATCTGTGCCTAACAGTTAGTGAATATATGGTAGGTAAAAGTACTGAAAGCAATAAATAAGAAATTACTCAACAGTCAACAATCCACAGTATCAGTATCAAGAAACAGTTAAACACAAATAGGTAACCCTCTGGGATGTACTCAATACCATCCCCTCTGGTCCTACCTAAAAAGTAAGAGCAACCCTATGGGCAGTACACTCAGCCTAACCGCTCTGGTTATATCATAAGAATTTATAAAGACTCTCTGAGGAAGCACTTGCGATCAATTCCCCTGATAGTCTAAGGTAGTCAAGGACTCTCTGAGGTAGAACACAATGTAAATTACCCTTATATCCTCAAGGTCAAGAGACTCTCTAAGGAATCCAACCTAGTCAATTCCTCTTATTACCCCTGGTCATTCACAGACTCTCTGAGGAAGCTCACCCATTCAATTCCCCTTATATCCTGGAGTGGTTCAAGGTAATTCAAAGTAACACAAATACTCTCTTAGGAAGCTCACTCGGCCTATCCCCTTATAGTCTATAAATCTCAAAGACTCTCTGAGGAAGCTCACTTGGTTTATCCCCCTATAGTCTATAATGTCCAAAGACTCTCTGAGGATGCTCACCCAGTATATCCCCTTTTAGTCTACTACACCAGGTTCTCACGGCCCCGTGTAAGTCAAAACATAGTAATGATATATAGAAAAAGTAAACCTACAGAACTACTTAGCTAACCAGTCTATAACATCTTAATAATTTCCGTAAACAACACTCCATCCTACGACCACAAGGCCTGGAAAATAGGTAAACGACCTATAGGCTAAACAGGACCAACGGTCGTAAACAGAACAACGCATGGGCAGAACATCCAAGGAATAGAAATACAACCATATTCCTAACAAAATAACCTCTACACAAGAATAAAATCATGGAAGGAAAATCACATGGGCAAAATCGTAAACACACAATACCCTGTTCTAGGGTATTGGGCACAATTTCACATAATACTGAAATATTTTCAATGGAAAATCACAAAAAATATACCTTGGCGTTAGAATATTTCTATACGTGAACTTGGAGCTTAAATCAACTTAGAATGTCCATGATCTAAAAAAATTCTAAAACTCTCAACCAAAAATAACATGAGAAAGAGGATAAATCATGTAATGAAACTCATGGAGAAGGAAGATCTTACCGTTTTGGTTCCAACGCAATCGACAGCGGTCGATTTGAAGAACAGACGGAGGCTTGAGGGCTCGGATATGTTTCAGTACTCTACGGTTTCTCTCGGCTGAACAAGACCTAGAAGAAGACACTTCTAGGGTTTACACATGACCCCAGTCCATTTAATGAAAAAAGAAACGTACATGACATGCACTTTTGAAGTGAACGGCATGTACTCTCCTTTTCCATACTCCACTTTAGGCAGCCTCCACGTCACCCCCACACGGCTGTGTGTGTGGCCAGGACACGACCAACACACGGTCTCATGTGGCAAGGAGGTATACTTCATGTACTCATAAAGTACATGGTGTGTACTTAAAAATTTTCAATAATTTCCTCTTTTTCTCAAAAATGATCAGAAAAGGAAAAACATACCTGAAAGGAAGATCTGGGTTCTTACAGATTGCTTCATTAATAAAGGATTCAAATAAACAATATTATAAATATTAAAATAAATGTAATTTTATTATTTTGATTCCATCCATGAATTTTATGAATGATATTAACAAATTATTTTAGTTATTCCCTTTTTTCAAGGAATCAAGTTGTTATGACTTTAAAAAAAATCAATTACTTTATAGTGTCAAAATTGACATAAATGTGGTTTTAAAAAAATACTATTTTATTAAATGATATAATAGTCCTAAAAATCTATGATTCAGCCAACAGACTTATATAATGTTAAAATTTTCATTAAGGATCCAATTATGGTTCTCTTATAATTTTATTGTAACTCTAGTAACCATATATTGTGAAAATTCCAGAAGACATGATAAGAGTTAATGTTTTTATCTAATAGTAAAAGCCAAATGAAAAGGTTAATTTTGTAACCAAAACCTGTATAAAACCTATTGTTTGAGATTTGTTTGACCTGAAATAAAATTATCCTTGAAATAAATGGGTTTGGGATGATTTGAATCCAAAAATCATTTTATAATTAAATAATACTTCAAAACATTCCAAAAGTTCCCCTCCTCCCTCTTATAAAATTTCATCACCTCTACACACATACTAACACCTCTCAAGCACCTTGGATCATCCAATTCTATAAAAATAAGCTTCTATTATCCATAATTTCCTCCTAGAATCCTTACCTTGGGAAAAGGCAATTCAAGAAATCTTTTTGGCTCAAATCAAATGAAGTTACCCAATTTAGAGGTAATGTCTTCTCTCAAATTCTTTTCTGTTTATTTTCCTTCTTAACTCCCAATTATATTATTATTCTTTGATTAAAAAAAACACCAATATCCTATGTATGCTAGGTATTTTTTATGATATGGATTTGAGCTACACATACAAATACCTCCATCTAATTGATATGAACATATTGTTTCTGGGTACGGCAAGCTACTGCATCACAAAACAATGATTGTTCAATTTTATTCTACCACCTATCATGGTGTCCATTATGATTGAACTATATTTATATATGATATATATTATATTTATATTTCCTATATGCTTATTTATTTTTCATTTACATCATACATTTATGCTTTCCATAATGTGTAAAAATGATTATTCTATTTGGTGAAGTGCGGACTACCGCCCCCTCAAAGTGATATGACTCGTTCATTCCATAAATGGAACGTATAAAGGATGGAGTTAATGAAATTATGTAATTTATATAAAGTATTTTATTATATTGGAATTATAATATACATATTTATCATTTAGTTTTCATTCCATTAAATATGACAATGAAATGAAAGTAGTGTTCATGCGTACGTATGGCTTATCTTCTCCAAGAATTATGTATTTCATTTCATATCGCCAAATGTAATGTAATATTATAAAAACATATATAATGGATATATATGATATTTAAATCATAAATATAATTATGGAGAATATGTGATTTTGACTACATGGACAATTTACATCAAAATAAGTTCATTTTCGACTCAAGTACCAAATATCAACAAAATGACCGATATGAACTTAAAATAATTATGTGATTTTTAAAACATGATTATAAGTTATATAAAATGAATAATAAACTTTTAAAAGTCTCTAATGAATGTATAAATTAACCTAATTTTATTATTCCTGAATATAAATAATGAACGAGAGAAGTCGGACTCATGGTATGGGAATTCGTCTCAATCACCTTTCATTGAGGCATATTTTGGTTTATACACAACCTTATTTTATACAGTGTATAATTATACCCCTTTTCTTTTAATTTAGTTAAATTATTTTCAAAATGATTATTTTTTTAAAATTTGTTTTACTAAACATAAAAAAAGTAATGTTTCTTTGTAACATACAAGGAAAAATGACCTTTTTGCCGCTTCAAGAATTATTTGATATTTGGATTCCTCAACAAGTCATAATGTTATTAAAAGTAAAATAAATACCATAAACCCTTTTTACGTATTTTTTTATTTGAAAATGGTTTTGTGAATGGATTGATTTTGTCAATATATTGAACTGATATCTTGTGATTGCAATGTGGAAACTTTATCTTTCCTTTATGCTTGTGTTGTTTGTAATGATTATGTTATGGTTATTGGGAATTATTTGCATATTTGAGTGGTGTAATGATAAACATAGGGAAATTTGGCCCGAGAATGCTCTCCAATGCATTGGGTAACGTGATGGAGGTAAATTTTAATGTTTCTCCTAAGATATTTTGGGAATATACTATGATGGGTATTTCAAAGGTAACTCCCTATGTATCTGTGAAATCTACAATGCAAGTATGTTATGGATGGCATAAGATAGATTTATAATTTATGATTTCTATGTGTTATTCATAAATATTATGATTTCATCAGTCATGTAAAAGAGATTATGTTTTATGATTTAAAAGTATGATTTCATTGATTTGTATGTTTTCATGGACTAATGTTTCCTTTTATTTATTTTATATACCTCACTGAGATTTTTATGATCGTCCCATGTTGTTGAAATTTTTTTCATAGGGTATAAGTAATGATAAGAGAAAATAAGTATTAAAGAATATTTCTATCGAAAATAGAATTATTGTTTTATTTAAGGATTTTTCTTTTTGTGAAAAAAATTAGATATAGTAAAAGTTTCTAATTTGAATTATTTGGGATATAATATAATAGTTTTGGTCTAATTCTCTAAAAATCAAAACTTGAAAAGATCCTCTTTGTGATATAATGTAAATTCTTGATTAGAAATCAATATAATGAAATGTTTCTGTTTGGGGCCTTACAATTGGTATCTAGGGTCGGTTTAGAAAAATTTATGTGTTAGGATATTGTTAAATTAATATCCATACATTATTTTTACTTTATTGTAAAATTTAAATGATATAGAATTTGAAGATTACCATTCTTCTTCGTCTAAGAAGTTTTTTTGTTCAGAATGGGTTTTTGGCAGAGGAAACATGACATCTATGATGGAATGAAATCAATAGGAAAACAACCTACCAAATTAGCAACTAGAAATGGCAAGAATCAGAACTGAATAGTTTATTGCTGTTATGAAATAGTTGACTCAGGCTATACATGGTGGTGGTATCCATGCACGAAATCAACCAGATCAACCAAAAAGGAACATGTTAGTAGTTAAGAATTTCATGAGGCAACATCCCCCATAATTCAAAGGATAATCTGACCCTGTGCTAGCTGAAGGGTGGATTAAATCATAGGAAAATATTTTCGAAGTCATGGGTTTTTCATAACATAGAAAAGGTTTGTCTCAATATTTATAATTTTGAAGATGAAGCTGATCAGTAGGGGTCAATGGTTAAAAATAACATAGATAGTGAGGATATTGATGCATTTGAGTTGGATGAATTCAAACATATGTTCCATGATAAATTTTCTCTTAAGGCGGTTCAACTTAGGATGGAAAAACAGTTCTTTGAATTGAAGAAGGAGGATGACTCAGTGGCTACTTATGGAGAAAAATTCACTCTAATTTCAAGGTATGCTAAAGACTTCATACGGGGTCTTGATAGTAAAATAAATCATGTTTACTCAGGATTATATCTAAATTATTTAAGGGAATTAGAATCTTGTGAGTTTAAAAAATATGAAAAACTCATTTGATGTGCAGAGAAGGTGGAAATGAGTTTTTCCGATGATCAGGAGTTCTTTTTCAAACAATAGAATAATAGGTTGAGGTGGCAGAAAAAATGGAAGAACTCTTAAAAAAAGTCTGATGTTATGAATCTTAAGTTTATAGTTTGTGAAAATTTTCATAAAAAAGGCATTGGGGAATACCTTTTGAATTCATGTAAGTGATTTTGATTTGAAAAAATGGGGAATAAGGCTCATAATTCACTGAAAAAGATCAGGGTAGTGCTAAGACAAAATCTTATTTATAGTCAGTAAAATGTTTTAAGTGCAATGATATGGGTCATTATGGAAATGAGTGTACGACGTAGAACTCAAATAATGTAAAGTAGCTGGACTAAAAGTAGAAAGTGGTGGTGAAATAATTTGTCACTACTTCATCAAATGTTGGTCCATAAAATGAAGTTGTATCAGGTACAGTGTTTGTTTATTCATATTATGAAAATCTTTTTTTCGATTCCGCATCTACACATTCTTTCATTTCTGAGATATTTTTGAGTAAAATGGGAATTCCATATCATGATATGAATCCTGAACTTGTGGTGAAAAGACATAGAGGAAATGATGAGACAAAAAAAAATTATAGTAACCTTCTTATCCTTTTCTGTGGAATCAATCTACCTGCAAACTTTATTGTTTTTCCCCTATTAGTGTTTGATGTTATTTTCGGTATGGATTGGATTTCCATTTATCTAGCTAAGATTGACCGTACAGCTAATGTGGATTATTTTCATAAATAATTTTAGTTTGTGTAAAATAATTAACCCTTACTCTTGATAACATATCATGAAGATGAGAAACTATTAAAATATGGAAATGAATATTAACATACACATATTGTTGAACACAAAAGAACTATTTAGATTAATAATGTGAGGTTGGTCAATGAGTGTCTTGATATCTTTCCTAATGAGTTTCCTCGTATAATACATGATCAGGAAGGATAATTTATTGTTGACTTGGTTCTTGATTTTAATCCAATTTCAAAACCCCCTTATCGAATGGCTCAATTTGAACATTTAGAGTTAAAGAAACAATTGCATGAGTTAGTAGATAAAGGTTTTATTTGACCTAGCACATCAGCATGGGGTGCTCCTGTCTTGTTTTTTAAAAAGAAAGATAGTTCAATGGGACTTTTCTTTGATTATAGAGCCCTGAATAACACCATTGTTAAGAACTAAAATAATTTTCCTCATATCAATGATTTATTTGATCAGCTCCAGGGAGCTTAGTATTTTTCAAATATTGACTTGAGTTTGGGGTAACATTAGTTGGAAGTAAAGGAAGAAGACATTTTGAAGATTTCATTTCATACTAGATATGGCCATTATGAATTTTTAGTAATGCCTTTTGGGTTAACCAATGCACCTGCTATATTCAAAGATCTCGTGAATTGAATTTTTCGTGAGTTTTGGATTAGATTGTATTTCCATTTATTGATGATATTTGGGTATATTAAAAATGTAAAGAGGATCATGAATTTCATTTAAGGGTTGTTTTGAAATCCTTAAAAGAAAATAAACTGTATGAGAAATTAAAACGCGTGAGTTTTGGTAACAAAAAATTTCATTCCATGGTCACATAGTTTCTAATGATGGCATAACAGTTGATCCTGTTAAAACAATAGTTGTTGAATAATGGTCAAGACCCATAAATATAATATAGATTCATAGTTTTCTAGGTTTTTCATGTTATTATAGGTGGTTTTTTGAAGATTTTTCATGTTTATCTAGACAACTAACTATGTTAAATCAAAAAGGTGTTATGTTCATCTGAAAAATGATGTGATGAATGTTTTTAGGAATTGAAATTATGATTGGTTAACTCTCCAGTTTTGGCACTGCAATCCAAAAATGGTGAATTTTTTACCTATATTGATGCTTCGTTGAAAGGATTTGGTTGTTTCCTAATTAATAATGATCAGGAAATTTCTTATGCATCGCATCAGTTGAAAACTCATGTGTTAAATTATACTATATATGATTTAGAATTAGTTTCTGTTTTTTTTTCTTTAAAAATTTGAAGCCATCATTTGTATGGTGTAAAGTGTGAAATATATATTTATCACAATAGATTGTTGTATATATTCACTCAGAAATAATTGAACATGATACAGAGAATATGACTAGAATTAATCAAGGATTACGATTTCACGATTCATTACCATCCAGGAAAAAAAATAATGTGGTTGATGCTTTGAGTTGGAAATGTATTTCTATATTATCCATGTTACATTTGGAATGATATCCTTTTGTTTTTTATTTTATGAATTTTATATTGGATGTTGCTGGTGAAGGGAATTCCTCTCTTTTGTTCCTAGTGGCAATTAAATCATCTCTAGCAGACAGAATAAAGAAAGCATAGAAAGAAGACAATTAGTTGTAGAAAAAGGGAAAAAAAATTGAAAGGGTAATTTACCTGAATCTAACAGTGATAAATATTGTGTTTTGAGGTTTGGAAATAGATTATGTGTGCCTTATGATTCTTAGATTATGAAAGAGTTATTTTGTGAAGCTTATAGTTCCATGTTTTCTGTTCATCCTGGCAGTACTAATATGTATAGATATCTTCAGGAGTTTTACTAGTGGGATGGAATAAAAAGATTTATTTCTGACTTTTCAATGAGATGTTTGATTTTTTAATAGGTTAATTCCGAGAAATAGCTACTGAAAGGAATGATCATTTCTAGAGTGGAAAGTGGAAAATATATCCTTGGATTTCTTATTGGGATTACCAAATACTTCTCAAGGTAACAATGCAATCTGAGTTATAATTGATCAATTATCTAAATCTTCTCATTTATTCCTATTTGAGATACTCTATCTCTAGATCAACTTTCTCGGTTTTATTTTAAATAGACTTTCAGGTTACGCGGAGTTCCCCTCTCCATTATATCTGATCATCATCCCAAGTTCACTTTTAACTTTTGGAAGGGTGTTCAGAAGTCGTTGGGTATATAATTAAATTTTAGTATAGATTTTCTTCTACAATAAGATGGATAGTCAGAATGAACAATTCAGACATTGGAAGATATGCAACGTTCTTGTGTAATGAATTACTAGGGAGGTTGGGACCAACATATTTCTTTGGTTGAGTTTTCTTATAGTATCATTTTTCATTCCCGTGTACAGATGACACCATTTGAATCATTATAAGGAAAGTGATGTCGAACACCAAATTTTTGGGATGAAGTACGTGAAAGGAAGTTGATGGGAATAGAATTGGTGGAAGATATGGAAGAAAAATATCAGTTGATTCAGATGTGCGGGAGAATAGCTCATAGCTGGCTAAATAGTTATGTGGATAACCGGAGGAAGGATATTTCTTTCGAGGTAGGTGATCATGTCTTTCTCAAAGTTTATCCATGGAAATTTGTGATATGTTTTGTTAATAACGGAATGTTTATTATGAAGTTCATTAGACCCTGTGAAATCTGAGAGAAAGTTGAATCATTTTCCAACACAGAGGATTTACCACCAATTTTATCTAAGGTACATAATGTTTTTCATGTTTCTGTGTTGATAAAGTATGTCCCAGATCAATCTCCAATTTTGAGTCCAGAGGTAGTTCAGTTGGAAGAGAGTCATTCTTATGAGAAACTGCTTGTCTATATTCTTTACATCATAGAGCAAGTGTTGTGGAATAAGGTAATTCATCATGTAGTGGTTTTGTGGAAAAACCATATGGTTGAAGAGGTAACATATGAATATGAAAATTCTATGAAGGATAAATACACCCCACTTATGTGATAAGTTTATATAATTCTGAGGATGTGATTCCCAAAAGGGGGCCTGATATAGGATCCAAGGTATTTATAAAATAATACCTTTTCAATAATATTAATATTTATTAATAAGATAATATATGTTCTTTAAATGGGATTCTTTGTCTCATAGCATACACACCATGTAAAAACATGTTTTTTTTTAATATTACGTTGCACACAACATTGAGTTATACTAAAAAATAATACAATAATATTATTATAATTATTTTAAATGATAGTTAACACCTAAAAATTATATTGGATGGAATGAACAGAACTAACTACATTATGATTACACAGGTTTTTCAAATGTTTCTTTTATTATCCAATAAATTTTAGTGGATTAAAATAACAATGAATCATAATTTAGGCATGAAATACTCTAATATTTTTAAAAGGTTGTCTTACTGCCTTTTAAAGGAGAACTTTTTTTAAATTCGGTTTTTGTAACATTTATATGTTCTATTTGAAAAAATAAAATTTATCTTTAGAATTGGGAAATAAAATTTTTGTTTGGATGAAATTTTTGTATTTTTCTGATAAAGTTCATATTTTAATGAATAGTGTAAAATATTTAAATTTAATTCAGAACTACATTTTCATCTAATTTAGTTATATAGTTAGATTTTTATTTTAATTGGTTTTAATGTATAATTGGATTTTGTTTTAATCACTTAATCCAATTGTGGTCATTGGAAGTAATTTCACATTTTAAGTGGACATAAACACATGCCAATATTTTGAATGTTATTGCTTCTAAAAAATCCACTTTTCGGTTTAGACAATAGGAATTAATTTTAAATTAATTACTTCTACATCGGTGTTTTGAATATGGTTAAATGGATTCCATATTTTGAATCAAAAGGTTCAAATTGTATAAATATGTATCTCTTATTTTTGTACATTGTGAATAGTAATTTTAGTAATTATTTTATTTACCATGGTTAATGGGTAAATCTGGTAAATAAGGGTAGAAAATAATATTAAACTACCCCTACACATGTCCTAATCCTATTTTATTAGATATGTCCGACCAAGGGAATCTTTGGGTCTATTTGGGGACCCCATGTATCCACTTGGTGGTGATGTTTCCATTTTAGAAGATTTAATTTAATGTAAAGAGAAATATAACATAAACTTGTATCTTTTACTAAAAAAAATATATGGGGTTATATAAGTTATCTATTTTAAAAAAAATATTCATTATAAGGATAAAAATATTTTCAAAATAATTATATTTTATTTATAATTTTTATATTTTAAATAAATATATTTATTTTTGACACAATGATGAAGCATGTAGTTGGGGTTTGGATTAGTGGTAAGCACTCAGTAATACTACATGAAAAATGGGGGTTCAAAACCCATTGGGCGCAGGTACTGTAAAAGTACTGTAGTAGCGGCGGTACTATTGATCGGTGGGTACTATAGCGGTGGTAGGGCACTGTAGCGGCCGCGGTACTATGCGGGTACTGTAGCAGCCGGGTTTCTATTCACAGAATGTGAATTCAGTTAGAAATATGGTCCTACGGGCTATGTAATGGGATACAAGCACACTGGGACTTCCGGATATGTAATGGGTCTCCCTCTACCCAGTTAAAAGAGGTCTTTTCTTTGCTTTATTAATAAAAATGAGGCTTCAGCCCGAACCTTTAAAAAAACACAATGATGAAGCAGTGATTACTTCATTAATAAAGGATTCAAATAAATTATTTTATAAATATTTATATAATGGAATTTTATTATTTTGATTCCATACAATAATTTTATGGATGATATTGACATATTATATTTGATTTAATTCCTTTTTTTCAAAATAATCAAGTTGGTATGACTTTGAAAAAATCAATTACTTTATAGTTTCAAAATGTACGTAAATGAGTATTGAAAACAAATAATATTTAATTAAATTATATAGTTGTCCAAAAAAACTAGGATTCTGCTAAATGACTTATATAATGATAAAATTTTCATTAATTATCCAATTATGGTTCCCTTGTAATTTTATATTAACTATAGTAACCATATATTGTGAAAATGCAAGAAGACGTGATGGGAGTTAATGTTTTTAACTAAGGGTTAAAGCTAAATGATAAGGTTAATTTTTTTACCTAAACATGTCTAAAACCTATTGGTTGAGAGTTTATCTACTCAAAAACATCTTATTTTTTTAATAAATTTTTCTGTGACCATTTCAAAACTAAAATTAATTTAAAATAAAATAATACTTCAAAACATTCCTAAAGTACCCCTCCTCCCTCTTATAAAAGGCCACCACCTGTACCCACATACTCACACCTATAAAACCCATTGTCTCATAAAAATTTACTGAAATAAACTCTTAACACCTCTAATTTTCTTCTATAAGACTTACCTTGGGAAATAGGTAATTCAATAATTCCTTTTTGCTAAAATGTAAAAAGACACCCAATTTAGAGGTAACGTCTTCTCTCAAGTTATTTTGTTTTATTTTTCTTCTCCACTCCCCATTATATTATTATTATTTTATTACATAAAAAACCGGTATCCTCAATATCCTAGGATGTTTTTATGAGAAGGATTCAAACTACACATACAAACACCTCCATCTAATAGATATGAACATACTATTTCTATGTACGTCAAACTACTGCCTCATGAAACAATGGTCATTAAATTTTCATCTACCACCTCTCATGGTAGCCATTATGATGGCACTATATTTATATAAGATATATATTATATTTTTACTGTCTCTATTCTTCTGCACTTTTCATTTACATCATACATTTATGCTTTCCATAATGTGTAAATATGATCATTTCATTTGAGGAAGTGCGGACTACCGCCCCCAAAGTGATATGACTCGTTCATGCAATACATGGAACGTATAAAGGATGGAATTAATGAAATTATGTAACATATGTAAAATATTATATTATACTAGAATTATAATATACCTATCTATCATTTATTTTTCATTCCTTTAAAAATTACAGTGTAATGAAAGTAGCGTTCATGTGTACGTATGACTTGCCGTCTCCATGAATGATGCATTTCATTTATTATATCAAAATTTTATGGACTGTTGTAAATAAATATATACTGAATATATATGATATTTAAATCATAAATATCATTATGGAGATGATGGAATTTTGACTACATGGATAATTTACATCAAAACTAGTTCATTTTCGACTGATGTACTGAATATCAACAAAATGACCAATATGAACATAAAATAATAATGTAATATTTATAACATGATTATAAGAAATATAAAATGAATAATAAACCTGAAAAAGGTTCTGAAATAATTATAAATTAACCTAAATTTATTATTCAGAAATATAAAGAACGAATGCGAGAAGTCGGACTCAAGGTAAGGGCCTTCATCTGAATCTCCTTTAATTCAGTAATATTTTGGATTATACATGACCTTATTTTATAGGGTGTATAATTATACCCTATTATTTTATTTTAGTTAAATGATTTTCAAAAGGAATAATTTACTACAAGTTGTTTTACTAAATGAAAAATGGAAGGATTATTTTTAACGTACGTACCGACAACGACCTTTCCGCCGCCGCGATCATTATTTGATATTAGGCTTCCATAAGAAGACATAATGTTTTTAAAAGGAAAATAAATACCATATAACCATTTTATGTATTTTGGTATTGAAATGGTTTTTTGAATGTATTTATTATATCAATATATTGAACTGATATCTTGTGATTGCAATGTAGAAATGTTATTTTTCATTCATGTTTTTTTTATGTGTTATGATTATGTTATGGTTCTTGGGAATTGTTTACATGTATGGGTGGTTCCATGAAAAGCTAAGGACGAGTGATAAGGACGGTGAAAATTAGTTCATGAAGCATGATTAAGACATGTGAGTGAGATTTCACATACAATCAGATGAACAATCACGATTACGTCTAAGTTTTTAAAATCCCATCCCACATCGAATTGGAGACACAAATTTTGTGTGGTTTATCAATAAAATCTCACTTTTCTAAACCTAGATTACTCCTTCCCCCTCCACGGTACAACCCCAAACTGTTTTCTCCTAATGGAATGCTCTACACCCACCCTTTGTAACTCTAGGCCTGAACTATGCACTAGATTACCCCCAGTGTGCTTTAATGGTCTTAAACACGGGGCATTCATGATTAAGACAAGTGAGTGAGATTTCACATATGATCAGATGAAAAGTCACGATTGCGTCTATGTTTTTAAAATCCCATCCCACATCGAATTGGAGACACAAATTTTTTGTGGTTTATCAATCAAATATCACTTCCCTCATCCTAGATTACTTCTTCCCCCCTCCACGGTAAAACCCCACATTGTTTTATCTTAACGGTACGCTCTTCACCCACCCTTTGTGGATCTTGGCCCAAACAATGCACTAGATTACCCCCAGTGCGCTTTAATGGTCTTAAACATAGTGCGTTCATGCCTCTTATAGGCAGACTCGGCTGGTCTCCCTTGGGCGCAGTCGACCTTGTGTCATGTATGTGCATTGGGGACGAGGACGTCATTCATGTTTCATGGTTGGTCCATAATTTTTATGTAATCCAATTAAAAATGAACTAGGTTAAAAGCCAAATGTGCAATACAGTATAAAGTACATGGCCATGTTTCACTTGGTAAGTTCCAAACACATGAATTATTTCTATTTTCCTTTTATCCTATTCCTTTTGGGACAAGAATTCCAAATCAAGTTAATTATCATCCTTTATCCAATAATGAATGGATCTCTTCTTCAACTCATCTGGAGTTGAAACACAATTCATGGAAACATTGAAGTAATCAATTTGTTCTCCTTAATACGTATCTTGGTCCTTGATGATTAGAACTAGAAATCATCTTATTTTGTTCACCATCTTCATTCTATTAGAAGGTATTGGATAGATCTTCAAAATTCACCATGCAATAGAGTATTGCATGGACTTATTCAAATGTTGTAACAATGTGTGTCATTATTTGACACATGTATTGGAACTAAGGACAAGTTAAGCAAACATCTGATTTGATATGAAGAATGATCAAGCTTGACATCCAATGTCATTTGATGAATAGTCATTCACCAAGTAGGTCAACTGACATTATTCATAATCAAAGTGGAAACTTCACTGAGTTAATAACCATACTTTAAGCATCGCAACTTCAATCATCATCAAAAATTAAATCATAACCTTCCCACACACATATTGACACATTATTGACAAAAAATGAAAAACTATGAACAACATATCGTATAATAAAAATTGAAGGAGGTGGAGGAAGAAATAAAAAAACACATGTTGATGAATTTTACCTCTTCTTCGGGTCTCCTCCTTAGGTTTTCCCCAAAATCCATTCTATGTTACCTTTATGTCAAAAATAAGATATATAGGTCATGTTGAGGGAAGTTGAAAATTTATTTTTGCAGGTATTGAAATAACCAAAAGGGTTTTATGGTATTAATAAGGTAGGAGATAGGGTGGCATTTTATAAGTGAGGTGAGTGCCACACTTGTATGTTTTTTAAAAAGATAAGGTGTAACCATGTTTTTGTCATGCCAGAAGGGTAAAAAAATTTAATTTTAGAACCATAGACATAATAGGGTTGAAATACTTCCATAATATTGGTTAATAAATATTTATGTATCATTTGAACCATATATTTTTAGTTTAAACCCCTGTAAACTCATTTTTCCCTTAAAAGCGGTAAATAGTTTTTGCTGTTTTTATTATTCATTTTGTTTAAAAATTAAGTTGAACATGGTGGATAATATAAAGTATTATTATTAAAAATATGGAATCCATTTTTCCAAATTGTAGTCATTGATGTGTTGAAGTTTAATTTAATTTTAATCCCATATACGCGAGAGTGCAGCTTGTTTTATAAGAGAAAATGATTAAATGTTTGGAATGTTTTTCTATAAAATTTAAATTTTAAATTGATTCCAATAAACTAATTTATATTTATGGGGTTACAATTGAAAAATTTTAATTTTTTAACAAATTTAAAATATAATTTATATTTATAAATTTATTAAACAAAAAAGTAGTTCTCAATTAAAATTCATTATTTTTCACTATTCACAAAAAATTTAAATTTTCATAAAAACCCCAATGATTCACAAAAATTTAATTTTATCATTATTATTTAAAAAATTATGTTTATTTTAAGAAATTTATATTCCTTATGTTTCAACAAATTAGTTTTATTATTTTTCAGAAAATGATATAATAAGGTAGTTTTTTTGAAAATAATATTTTCAAAACATATAATGACTTTCTTGAAAATTTAAGCATTTTTTAATCAATATGTTGTCTTCATATAACAATTTTATTCATAATATTTGAAAATTATATATAACTCTTCATATTTATATATTTAACATCATTATTATAATGGTCACATTTAAATGACTATATTAATAATATAACATGGTTTTATTAAAACACAGTGTTGTGTGTAACGTAAGCTAACCTAACATTTCATGATGAAAAAGATATGAAAAAAATAATAATTTACTTTGAAAAAAATAATTCAATAAACTCAGTGGGTTACATTATATCCCCCTTATTGTGAATTCCTCTCTTTAAATACGTCACTCTAATACAAAAAAAATGATGACACTTTTAGCTCTTTATATCCTCATGGTCCCACATAGATCCTTCAAACTGGTGTATTCACTAAAAAATTATTACCATGTGAGTGGTATTTATTCATAGAAATGTCTCTATACATTCTAGAATTTTCAATAGATTTCCCTCATAGAAAATATCGTGCTATATTGGTATAAACTCTATGTTCAGTAGACCTGAAGTGCCTGGTATGTACTTACTTAAATGATATACATGGAATAGATGGTAGACATGAGGGAGGTTTAGTAGAGTCACAATCTTATAAGATACAGTCATGATATGATCAATAATTTAAAATGGAAGTATATACCTTGGGATTTTTTTACCTTTCTTTCCAAATCTCATAACCTTCTTCCATGGAGAAATTATTATAAATACCTTTTCAACAACTTCAAATTCGATATCACATATATGATTATCAGCATAATGTTTTTACTGAATCTGAGCTACCATGATTAGTTTCTGAATGTCTATAACCTTCTATAATGTTTCTCCTTATATCTCATATCCAAAGAGCATTCATTCCCCAACTTCATTCTATAATGATGAAGCACTAAATTTCATTCCATATAAGAATTTATATAGAGCCATCTAAATTCTTGAGTGAAAGATATTATCATAATAAAACTAAAAATGATAAAGGTATTAATCCCTACCACCTTTGAAATCCAAATAATAAGATCTCAACATATCATATAGGGTTTTAATTTTTCTATTATATTAAAAATCTACCTAAGGATGAAACACAATAATGAAACTTGACATTATATCAAAATCTTGTTAATAATTTTCCAGAACATTGGGAGAACCCTCAAATCCTGATCAGACACAATGGAATGTCGTAGTCCATGAAACCTTACAACATCATTAAAATATATCTTCAAAATATGATCAAAAGTGAAGTAATTAATGATTGCGAAAAAATGTTCTATCTTTTTAAGGATATCGACTAGAACCAATATAGAATTATTCTGTTCAGGTATTTTGGGGAGTCCAAAAACAAAATTCAGGATGTTATTTTCCCATCTCAATTCTAGTATTGGTAATGGATTTCACATCCCCTTAGAATTTTTTTAACCTTTAATTTTATAAATACCAAGAACCAAGATAAAAACTCTATTATATTTCTATTAATGACACCACACTTCAAAAACACATTAAAATCACCATACATATTCATACATCCAAGATGAATACAGAATGATGAACTATGAACATTACTTATTCATATATGGTATGGGTGGAACATATAAGTAATTCTTAAACCTTATCATTCCATCATTATTAGGGTTAAATTGTGGAACATTTATAACCTTGTTTTTCATCTCAAAATACTCCTTCTAAACCACATTTACCATCACTTGGATAGATGGTTGAACATTCAATTGAGAAAGATAATATGTTTCTCATAAAATTATGAATTCCATTTCTATCCTTTTCAAATATAGAAATTTTTGATATTATTTAATCCTCAACATGGATATGCTACCATGATCCTTTCAACTCATGGCATCATCCACCTTGTTCACATTCTTATGCATGTAATGTATTGAGAATTTATAATATTTAATCATATCTAACGATATTATTAGGTGAATATTACACTCCTTATATGTGAATATCTACTATAAATTTCTATGATATATATATATATATATCAAATTTTCTCCATAAAGATAAGGACTCCAAAAAAGAAATGAAAAAAAAACACTACAGATAACAGTAAATCATGATTTGGGTAATTTTTCTCTAGAATCATAAATTTTCATGAGGCATAATCTCTATCCATGACATTATGAATAATAACACTACCAAATCACTTCTTGGATTCATCACTATATATTACATAACCTTCACCACTTCATGGTAATGTATTAACATCTGTATTGACTGATCTTTTCATTAAATCCTGGAAATTTTCCTCACATTCACCTATCTAGAGGAACTTTTCTCCCTTTAGAGTTAAAATCCTTGTATGATTACATAGCATTGAGAAATTATACACAACCCATTGATAATTCCCATATAATCCATGAAGAAAATAAATCTCAGTTGTTATGGATAGTCTTATGCAACGTACTATAACCTCTGTCCTTGATGGATCAACCGATATACCATCTCATTATATTATATAACCCATAAATGTAACATTTTGTAGCCTTAATTAAAACTCTGTAAATTTTTGATTAATTTCACCATTCCTTACAGTATTTAATACAATTTTCAAGTGAGCTTTATTCTCTTCAATAATCATTGAGTAGATAAAAATTTCATTAAAAATACTACCAAAAACTGATCATTATAATATTTTAAGAAAATATTCATTAAATCCATGAAGTTATTAGGGTAATTAGTATAATCAAATGGAATCAATATATATTCTCAGTTCCAATACCATGACTGAAATTTTTTCTTGGTAATATCCCCTTTATTAACCCTAAAATTTGGATATCTAGAATAAATTTCAATATTGGAAAAGTTTTGATTTCTATGTGGTTTATCAAAAAAAGAGTCATTATAGTGAATAGAATACTTATTCTTAGTTGTGATCTTGTTATTCTCTTGATAATCAATTTTCAGTTGTATTGATCCAACTATCATTATATCAAAAATGAAGGTTCCCACCTAAGGTGACACACTTATTTGAAGGAATCCCCTCTCAATGTTTTCATTGAGTGTCTTCTTTTATTCATGCATCTAAACTAAGGCCATTATATAAGGATTAATTGAAATTATTATGTCTCCAGGTATGAAATATATTGAGAACTAAACCGCACATTTTGGTGGAACGCTAGGAAACTATTCTGGAAAGACATCAAAAAATTCATTTATAATATATATACCATCAATGTCGAGTCTCTTCCAAACCATCTAAGATAAACACCCATTATAAATCATATTTAGCACCCAAAAAATGGTTGTTATATCCATTGTATAATATTACATATAGTAACATTGAAAGAAGATCATAGTTTGGTTTGGAATATCAAACATAACTTCCCTTCCTCAGAAATTGATGTGGGATTTATGTAGAAAAATCTAATCCGTGCACAAGATAACATCAAATTTAACTATTATATGAATTAATGTATTTATAGGATGTACATTGTTTCCAATGTCAACTAGAGAGGAATCATATTCCTAGTATGAAATCACTATACCATTAAATATTTTAACTACTAATTTTATGTATAATCATTTAGGTGGTATCTTGATACACTTAACGAATTTTGAAGATATTGATGAATGGGTAGATCTAAATTCAAATAATACATTAGTATTTCTAGGGTACATGGTATGTGTAACTTTCACCACTTAGTTATCACACCCCTCATTATAAATTTCAAACACATGATATTTCCCTCTCTCTCTTGCATTATGTGGTTTCTGGAATTATTCATCATCATTAAAATTAATATGTTTGGAATTTGATCATATAATATCTGTACTCCTTGAATTTTTAACACATTAGTTTTGGTGGTTCATTAAATTTATCTTAATATCTATTTTCATCATTTTGTATCTTTATCCTATCACTTCAGAAATAAATTTCTAATGAAATTCCTTACCACCCTTAAAACATTTTCTAATCCCCTAGAGTTATGTTCCTTCATTATTCTTCCCACATGTTGAGAATAAAGGAAATATTATTATCTTATCTCCATGGTTCATATATTTTCCTTTAAATTCACGTTTTGTCTTATTATCAGAAAATGATATTGAAATATAAATAAAACCTCCATTTCTACCATGATAGACCATAAAAAATTCTTTTAATACCAGTTAAAATATCTTTTTTTCAACTTCCTTTAGAATAATTTAGTTAATCAACTAAAGAATAAATCAACCTTATATTCAGTTTAGATGGTAATATAATATGCATACCTTACAAATCAAGTAAGAGTTTCCATGTAGGTACCAACTAATTCATCATACTATTTCAATATCTCTAGAAACTACTTCCCCATCCTAGTATGAAGAATAAAAGGAAATTACTTATTGAAAAATATTTTTTGAACTCATTCCAGTCCATGGATTAAATTTTATCCAATTTCATCATATTCATAATAAGACTCCTCTGTTGATCTACTTCACCTTAAAAATAGCAGCCAACCAAAATAACTTTTTCATGTGATGAACATAGGATTATGAAAAATATATTTTCAATGGGTCCAATCCATTGTTTGAAAACTAGTGGATCAGAAGTCCCTCTAAAATAATGTGGAATATTACCCATGAAGGACTTAGCAGAATGTGGTTCCCTTATTTGTTTGTTTGGAATTCCATAATGATTTATAGATTGAGAATGTTGTGTGAGAATAATAATGATATTTTTAATTCTATATCCCATAATGTTTGGATGTTGAGGATGACAATTAGTTCATGTTATGATGCACTCATCATTAATGTGGTTCCTTTGGGTTCTATCCCTTGAATAAAAACAAAAATCATAGTGTAAGATGCGGTAATAAATACGAGGAACAATATAATCATGAAAAATCACTTATAGAATATCTAACTCCTGAAACATTTGGTTTATCCTCAGTTATTCATGGTCATAATCTTTTTGAATCCTTTATGATGGTTCATAAAGAGTTTGTGAATTTACAAAGCATATCCCTAGGTAGTATCATAACAAGTGTGAAGAAAGGCCCATTTTTGTGAACTAGGTGATGATTGAGTCTTGCTAAATGTTCCAATTTAGATTAATTACACCTAGGTACCTCTTTTCTAGAGCCACATACACTTGTAGTATCTATATAAGGATATAATTTCATTAAAACCATTCTTTATATCATTTCCCAAAATTCTAGGACATTTTACAATACACTGACTCATCATTAGATTTTTCCTTAGACATGTCCATACAGATCTAATAGAGGATTTATCATTCTAGTTTTTATAGGTTAAAAAACTATGCTCTCATACTAAATATTGTGAAATAGGATTATCTTACATATAAATAACATTATATTTATGAATATTAATTAAATTACCCAAATACCCATCTAAGGACCATAATAGTTTAGTATCATTTGAAATAGGGTAATAAAAACAACTGGTCCATTGGAAAAATGTATCATCTACCAATGAAATCTTCATAACATTAACCCTTATAAGAAATATCATATGTAATTAATTTTTTCATAACCTAGGGAAAGTAAACATAAGAAAGGGTGATATTAGATGCTTAGTATGGTTAAAAACGGGAGTTATAGAATCATAACATGGATATAAGTGTATGAGAACATGTGAAAAACATTTGAAAACCATACCCTTTATATTAAAAATCATAATATTAAGTCATGTAATAATTATTTGTAATTCCTAAGGTTTGAATCATAATGCAATAAAAGAACATGATCCATAAGAAAAATTCATTGGTATAATACATGCATTTCTTGTATACACATAAGCATAAAAAATCATTTTCATTGTAGTTAAGGCTCACATCCAAGTCTATCATAGTAGAATGGGTTCAATCCCAAAATCATCATAGTAATATGGGTTCCCTCCCAAGATCATCGTAGATACAAATGTCCCTTACTAAACTGATTTCATACCCTAATCCAGTATTTTCTATCCCATGAGATATAAATCTTTTCCTAATGCATTGGTGGGAGATACACATCCCATCCATCACATAATAAAAATAATACATATGTGTTCAAAAAGAGAGTAATGAATTAATCATATCATTACCCATGATATGAAATGTTTTTCACAAACATTTCATCATATCATAATCTATATAAAAGTTGACGGATTTATAATCATTTCAGAAATTCATCATAGAAATACTCATGGAAAAATAATCAGGTTTCATTATATTTTTATCATGGTATATCCCTATGGAAGAGAAACAGGTTTCATTAACATCATTCAATAACAAACAAAAACAATTTAGAGAAATAATAATAATGGTTTTTGTGAATCATATCCCTATAAATTACTAAGTAAAATCAATGGATGAAATTTTTGATTGAAAATTATTTTGATCTATCAATTTCTTTAGGAATTAATCCATTACACTTCGAAAACAATTTTTAAAACATAAGAAATTTTGAGAATATATTTCATTGAAAATAAAAAGGAAAACATATAAAGTGATATTCCAAAAAAAATGGTCTTGAGGATGGGAAGGTTCTTATTGAATTGAAAGTATCTTTTAGAATTTTTCATTCCTTTTGATTGGGAAATCACATATTCTTTCTTAAATACTTATTTAATAACTTTTTCATGTCGATATAATTTTTAGAATGTTTTCTTAAGAAATAATATTATTTTTTCATATTTAGAAACAGTTTTAAAGTATTTAAGAATAAAATCTTATATTATTCATTACAATTATCATAATGAGAAGAGATTCAATAGTAACTAGATTCACCATTATAAAATTGAATTTAATATATTCTATCTTGTCCTCATTCTGATGAAAGTTCTTTTAATAGGACATGGAATTGGAACTGATAAACATTGGAAACATACTAATTGAAATTACTATAATGACATATATAAAGAAATCCATCGGAATGAGTAACGGTTAAAAAATAAATACATACAACTATATTCTATTGTATTAGAATACCTTTAACACGGTAATGGTGTAAAAAAATTACAACGTAGATTATGTTATGATATGACCATTGAAGTTATAGGCGTCCATGTTTTTGAAAAAAAATCAATGAATATATGATCATTGGGGGATCATGATGGCTATATGAAGATTTCCGATAAATAAAATGTCATTTGATGATTTTGTAAAGACAAGAAGAGACACTGTGCTGGAGTGCTGCTAATTCGATTTCACTCTCAAATTTTCTAATGTATACAAATCCTGAACAACTGCTTCCTAGTCTCTTTTATTGCATTAGTGAGTGTCCTTCGTAAGGAAACCCTATCTGGTTGTCTCCATATGAAATTGTTTTGTAATTCATTTGTGTGTTCAAATTGTATGAATACAATTTAGGGCTTACAAGGCTAGGAAGACATGGGTCTGATCTTGTTGGTCAAGGGCTTGTATGGATAGAAAGATAGAATCTGATCCATTGGATCAAGGGATACTAAGGATAAGTATATAGAGAAGTTGATCATCATATCAAGGGATCATGGGGATAGTGAGATAGACTGATCATCATATGTAGGTCTTTCCTTAGAAAGGGAAAGGAAGATAATCTTGTATGAATAAAATATGATACCTTTATCATAGTATATCAGATAACCTATTCTTTGTGTTAAAAGAAGTGTATTCATTTGTTTTACTCTGATATATCATAATATTTGTGATTATGATTCGTTTGTATTACATTGATGTATTGCAACCATTGAGATTACAATTCCTTATACATTACTTTGATATATCATAACTCATATAATTGTGATTCTTTTTGTATTCATTTTCTACTTTGAATTTGAGTAAGCTCTAATTATGTTAACACTTCTTATTGATTATGAATCTATATGCTATTAAGATAGAATCAATTTATCATTATGAAATACAAACTTATATGTCAGATTCTTTTTCATTCCGATATTTTTATTATCATACCCAAAGGTCATGATCGATTACCATTCAAATACCTAAGAGTTTTTCTAAATAATATTTGTTTAAATTTATTAAATGAAGTTTCTTTTAAGGATAAAAATGAATTTTTTTATACTTACAATTCATCCCTTATTGTATTTATCCATATTCATATACATTATTATCCATCAATTGGCATCAGAGAAGGTCTCCACTGCTCAAATACTTCATTATTTTTTATCTTCCCTTCACTATTACAAGTTAGTTAAATTGTATTAAAATATTTTTTTTATAAATATCTTCTACACTAATGTGTATTGTGGAATAGAAATTTTGTATTTGTTTTAATGTTGGAAGGACTCAATGTTGGTTCAATAGTTAAACTCAATTAAAATAGACCCCCTATTTTTAATGGAGGTGATTATGAATTTTTGAGAGTTATAATGATGAAATTAGTTATAAATACTAGGGTTGGAAATTTTGTCATATTAACTAGAGATTAAATAATCTCAGACAAGTAGGTGACTACTTTTAAAAATTAGGAAAATTAAGAGTATAAATTGAATTTTAGAGTTATAAACACTTTATATTTTTCTATGAACAGAATAATTTACAATCAGATTTATTCATACGAAGCTGGTAATAATATTTGGAAAAAGATATATATTTCTCATTTTGGAACTTCAAGGGGTTTTAAAACTATAAGATAAATGGTTAGAGGCGACTATCAAGTATTTCAATTTCATTTTGCTAAACCAATTTCAAAGGTAATAAAATGGTCTACTCCAATAGTAAATAGTCTATAATCTATGGGAGAAAAGGGATTTGATGATAAAATCCTTGTTGAAAAGATAATCGATATCATTCCCAATGAGTGGGAATCTAATAGAACAACTATTGATGAATCAAGTAAAATAAAAAATTTCACTCATGATGATTTATTTGGAAACCTTTTTCAATATGAGGGTTGTTTGAAAAGAGTTGTAGATAAATGAAGGGAAAAATAATGGTCAAGTTTCTTTTAATACACTATCAAAATCAATAAAAGTTCAGACCAATGATAATGTTGTTATGTCGACAAGGAAAAAGAATGTTATTTTTCAATCCGATTCAAGTGATTATGAATATTATCAAAATTAAAATTCTAATATTTCTTGAAAGATGAACAATATTCTTTGGTAAAAATTATTTTCAATATCATTATAAGAAAATTAATGATGATAGGAATGAAAATAATGATTATAAAGTTACTTTTTATGAGTGAAAAATAGTTGTATATATTTGAGCTTCCTGTCACAAGTTGAAGCTAAAACACAGGATGTATAAACATACTGACAGGAGTCAAAAGAAAATTTATAAGTAAAAATACAAGAATGTTCTTAAAGCTGTTGAAACATGGAGTGCTAGTGGATGTTATTATTCAATCAATTCCTTAAATAATGAAAGTCTAAATCAGTGTAATATTGGTCTTCTTGTTAGAATATTTATTGCAAATCAATGTTTTATAGAAAAGGTATAGACAAAAAAATTGTTAACTAATATATCTTAAAATGAAAATTATCATGATGATAAGAATTTGATATCTTCAGATAAAAAATCATCCTCGGTAATTTATGATAATTATTTAACTTCTAATGAAGTTGTTTCTCTCATTGGAAAAACTTTAAGAAACTGAAAATTCTATTGTTTGTAAAAAACTTGATAAGGATAATATAAAACATTAAAAAGTGATTTCATGAATTTGTATTTTAACAAAATAAATACTGAATCGATCAAATGATCTTGATAAATTCCATTCTAAAAAAAGATAATATTTCTAAAAATTTAGAAAAATAATTTATGGAAATGATAGTTTGAAACTAGTTCTATAAAATTAATTTCTTAAACCATTACTCAAGAGTATAATTTTTTTGACAAATTAAAATATGAAATATCTTATCCAAGAAAACATGTGTCAAACATTACTTCTGGTAAAGAAGTTTTGGTCGGAGTAGAGTACTCAATAGGGGGTGAATTGAGTGTCTATAAAAATTTCTATTTATAATGTTTTCTTAAAATATTTCCCAATAAAAAATAAATACATACTATTTAATCAAGTTAATATGGTTATGAAAGTATGACTATTAAAATAACTTCTCAGAAGATTTATTAATTCTCAGTACTCACAATATCAGTTATTGATATTACATTTGAAATTATTCTAATAAGGAAATATCAATTATAACTTCTGTCCAATATGAGCAATCAATGTGAATCTAGTGATTTCTAAATTATACAATAAAACAGAGAAGACTAAATTAAATTAAACATCTGATATAAAAAAAGTTGTTCAATCTCATGTTGAGACCTAATCCACTCCATTTGGTGATCACCTGCCACCAAACAGTTTATATTAATAAACATTATCCACACCCTCGATCAAGGTAAAAAAAAGTGCACATGACTAACTAGGCCACATGACATCTTCCACAGTTCTTTGTGGGTGTTTACTAACAGGTCACACTTGGACCTCTTGCAAACTTATCCATGGGAGTATACAAGTGTAAAAATATATGAGATGAAGGATATCATGTATCCTTCAGTTAAGTGCAAGAGATAGTGTGTGTTTTAATACAGACACACACACACACACACACACTGATCTAAAGCTAAAAAATACCCAATAGAGAAAAGATGATGAGATAAGGTTAGAAGTGCTCTAAGTGTTATGCTATGTAGCTCTGGACTTCCAGGATGAAGCAGACGCAAGAATAGAGTCCCCTTTCGGAAAACAGAGTATTGCAAGTCCGGTTCTAGATCGTGTTCTTTATGGAGTTTGTATTGCAAAGATGTTCTTGACTATGATCTATGATATCACAGATTATGGATTTGTGAATGATTTGTGTATTCTTTAGATGTATTATGTTGCATGTGTCTGTTTTTTTCTTCAATAATGATCGTTCTTCTTCGTAATCTCACACCTTGTTTCTGGGAAACACTTATATTTTTATTCATGGAGTGCAAGAGTTGGATCCAACATGATGCATGTATTCTATACCTTGTACCTCATACTGTTAGGTGACATGTCTAAAAATAAATATTAGTTTTGCCAATGCATTTAAAAGACTCAAATATGACTATTAGGAATTAAATTTGAAAACGACAAAACAGATTAAGGAATGGTGTCACGGTCTTTCTGAAATGGTGTCACATTGAAATGGGGTCTCTTTATTGTATCCTTCATTTCCTTTGAGTAGTGAGATAGTTGAAATGACATGGTTGTATAGACATCAGAAATCTGTAGTGCAGATGTGGTGTTAGGATCACAATGTCTGATCTTTTACAAAACATTGAATGGTGTCTTTGCAGGGAACTTGTGTCACAGACTATAACAGATATGAAATTGGTTACGGAGTCTGGTCATGGTGTTTGGCCATAGTGTCTAGGTCATGGTGTCTGGTCATGGTGTCTGGGTCACGGTGTTTGAGTAACGGTGTCTGCTCATGGTGTCTACTCACAGTGTCTGGGTCATCGTCTCTTGGTCATAGTGTCCGGTCACTTTTCCAGAAAACCAGAACCGGTAGCAGACTCATAGTTTCTCATACTTAGCCAGACATCTGTATAAAGTCTTATGTAGTGATATTTCTAGAATGGATTAGAATTAATCATTCATAATGGAAATCAATTATAACACAAATTAAATTATATTTTACACTAATAAAACAAGATTTATAAATATTAAGGTCTTGGATAGGTTTATTTAAATAATTACGAAACCAACCATCTGTACATAGGATTTAAGACAGATTATACATTATTGATAAGATTTACATGAGTTTTAGGATTTGTGATCATTAAAAAAGGATTAAGATAGGAGGATTCCAAAAATCTCCTCCATTTTTATGATCACAAATCTTATGAGTGAGACAATTAAACCATGATTTATGTGTCTCTACCTTAATGAGCATTAAAAGTTCATATCTCTCCACCTTTTAGGATTATCAAAAACAGTAAAAAAGTAAATAGGAGTTGATGCAATTAAAATTTCATAGTGCATTAGATTGAAAAAGATGTTCCATTACAATCAGTAAGAAACAAAAAATATCCCTATAAAGAGATAGTGTTCACTTTTCTTCAGCACTGGCTGTCTTTTACTTGATCTTTGTAGCAGCATTAGGAGAAACTATAGGAGAAGAGGTATAAGTCGATGAAGGAAGTGAACTAACTGAAAGAGAAGGGAGAGGGAGTCCTTCAAAATTGAAGGGGCCAAGGTTGGTATAGTTGAAGACATAAGAAATTGTCGGTCAATGATAACAGGTCTGATCTGACTCAGATCGTGAGAGACAAACATAGAGGTAGAGGAAAGGACAATTAATGGGAAGGTAGGTAAACCTGGTCACAAAGGTGAATATGTAGGACACACAATATCAGTGCACTGCACATGTAGATAAGGCCTCAATAACTTGATGATGTTATAAATAATCTCACCACCATACAGCATCTCTTTCTCAAAGTCATCATTGTTCACTATGAAATTTTCCAATAAATGTGTGAAATCTTTCATCTTTTGAACTTGAGTTTTGAAATCGTGAGTGACAGGTGGTATTTTCATATTCTCTACAAGGTACATGAAATAGTTTGTCATATCATTCACAGAGAAAATCCTATTAAAATATAAATCCACCTTTGTAGTAATTTCTGCTTGAGCATCATTTTCAATATTGGAATGAATTCTTACCAAATCTAGAACTCTATCACTATTTTTGACAACCACAGATAGAGACTCTTTTTCAAAACAAATGAGCACTGATTGAAGTTCTTCCTTAAAAATTGTTCGGAGTAGATAACTATCCAAATAGGGTTGAGATGATTGTCCATAGATATTTGAAGTAGTAACAGCTGATTGAAGGGAATTCAATTAACTCAAAAGTTTCTGGAGACAACCCTTATACTCATTAGTCAACTTGTTAATACAAATAAAAAGCCCATGCATCTCTTGAACTATTTTTTTGTTTCTTTCAGCCACCTTGTAATCTATGGAAGTTAAATTAGGTTGAATCATAGAGACATCTTCATGTAGAATCTGACCACTAATAGGAAGAACAGTAGGTATTGCTCTTGATTTCAACACTCTCTTCATATCGTCAACCATGGTTTTGAGAGACTACACTTCATCACTTAACTATTTGTTCTCAACCCTGTCCTCTTGAATTTCAGGAAGAATTTTTGTCTGAATCTTCCATATGATCATTTCTAACAAAATGGAAACATCTCTTTCACTCAAGTTTGTCACAGGATCAGGTTGATTGTTTGTGATCTTTTCAACTCCAACCAATATAGTAGATCCGAAGACTTTCATATCATCCTTACTTGGTAAGGTTGACAGTTCTTGTTAAGGTTCAAGAATAGGAGATGAGATAGGAGCAGGTTCCTTTGCATATATAGCTTCAGAA